>PVJX010007099.1:0-59134 GCA_004027295.1 Dolichotis patagonum | reverse complement strand
CCCTCCCCGCCCCCCAGCGAAGCCGGCACCGGAACTGCTCTAATGGGAACCAGGCGAGCCTGTCGCTCCGGGAGGGCTGTGGCCGGGGATGGGATTCCTTCCCGGACCTCTGTGGGACCTCGGGGGCGCAGGGGTCGGGAAGCGGGGGTGGAGCGATGGAGGGGGAAGCCTAGCCACCCGAAACTGCAGACACCCCCTCTATCTGGCTCGCACTGCTCCCCAACCTGGACGGTCCTCCCTGAAAGGCCTTCGGTAGAATTCGGGGTGCGTGCGTGATTTCCCAGTGACAGTGGACTAGGGCTACCCAGTCGCTCCCTCCCCCAAGAGGACCATCCCCGAATCCCGGACCTCTCCGTCGGCCCCAGCCCACCTCGTCCCAGCCCTGGGCGCCGGGGGCGGAGGCTGCGGAGGTGCAGTCCGCGCACCTGGAGCCGTCCCGAGCGCAGAGGGGCGCACTCCGAGCTCGGACCCGGCCCGGGCGAGAAGCCGGGAGCTGGGGTGGAGCTGGCTCGCCGCCGAGCGGTGGGAGGGGACAGGTTGGGGGTGGTCTGTGAGGAGGAGCCTGGCCGGACCGCATTGTTCCGCTTCGGCCGCCCGTAGCGCGCGGCGCGGGCCGGGCAGGGCACGGGGGTGCTGGGCTTCCGGGGCTCCCCCGGGCGCCCTGGCCCTGTGGGCGCGAGGGGAGGTGGGGGACCCTGCAGGCCCCGAGTCGCCACTGTTCGGGGCGCCCGGTGGGGCGTGGGCTCCCGAGGCAGCCCCGAGAGAGGGGTGTTCAGCACCCGCGCCTCTGGGACGCTCCATCGGGGCCGGGCAGTCCCCTCCGCGATCGCGGACCCCGAGGCTGGGGGCAGGGGGAGCGAGGGTCGCTGGTCTGTCGCCTTCCAGGAACCCGGCACCCCGCGATGAGCGCGGGCCAGCACCGCCTCCGGGCGTCGCCGCGCGCACCCCGGGGCACCCCTGTCTAGCGGGGCCAGGGGGATGGGGGGCGGCGGGTCGGCCCTGAGGGTCTGCGCCGACCACCGCGGGGGCATCAACTGGCTGAGCCTGAGCCCCGACGGGCAGCGCCTGCTGACGGGCAGCGAGGACGGCACGGCCCGGATCTGGAGCACTGCGGACGGCCAGTGCTGCGCGCTCCTGCAAGGTACCCCCGCGCGCCCTCTTCGCCCTCCGCGGCCCTACGCCCTGGTGGGGAGCCCAGCAGTCCCGCCCGACACTGCTCACCAGAATCCAGCCCTGCCCCCGCGGCACCCCGGGGAGCGCCCGGCCCCTTGGTGCCAGGGCGCGGCGGGAGGAGTAAGAAATGGGGAGTCCAGGCCGGGACGGATGCGGGGTCACGTAGGCGGGCGGGCGGGAGACAAGGTTGTTTGTCAACCAACTGCGTGAAATCATTACCGTGACAGCAATTTCAGCACGTTTAAAGAATTCGCACCTAAACTCCTAAGCAAACCTTCCCTGTGGCTCCTTGACCCGGTGACCTGTGGCTGACATTTCCTGTTTGGGTCCATAGGGAACCAGAGGGACTTGTTGGGGTGCTGGTGTTGTGGCCAGCGGGTCCTTTACTGTTACCCTACATTCAGACGTGGACCTGAGGTTCTGAGGTCAGTAACTTGTCCAGGGTTACCGCCGGTGAGCAGAGCGCACGCGTGAAATCGGAGCTCACGCCACCGTCTCCTCCAGCACCCTGCCCAGCCCTCTGCCAGTGCCACCTCAGCTGCTGCCTGAGGAAGGGGTGTTGGGATCCGTCGGTTAAGGCTGTTCCGCGTTTCTGAGGAGCAGATGAAACCATCGCAGGGTGAACAAAGTCACATGAAGCCGTCGTACACGTGGTACCTGTTGATTTCTATTTGCATTCTCATTCTGTGGCAAGAGTGTGTCCCCTGGATGCATCCAGCCCTGGCCCACACCGCTTTTTATCTGGCAAATCCTGGCTGGCCACACCAATCCCTCCCAGCTGAAACAGAATGCTGACCTCAGCGTTGGCTGGTCTGGGCACTATATGTCACATTCAGCAGAACACAGTGAAGGTCGAGGTCTCAGCGCCCCGAGGGGGCATGGATTTGGGTTACCGATCCCTTGAAAGCTGGGGTGGATAGCAGGGAGCTGGCCACAAATAACACACGTTCTCCCCAAACAGCCGTGTGCTTTGACAGGCAGCCACGTAGGAGCTGAGATCTGTGAGTGCGTCTCAGGCAGCTGTGTGCTTCCTGAGCTCGAGAATGTCTGGGGTGGGGTCAGAAGCGCAGTCTCAGGGCTGGACTCCGTGGGTTCCCTGTGAGCAGAGCCCTGGACTTAGCATTTGGAAGAGGCTTTCAGGGGGCTCTGGAACCCTGTGGGAGCCTCTGTGCTAGGTGGGTTTCTCCCCAGTTACCCTCTGCCTGGTCCAGGCTGGTTCTCATGGCTGGTACCAGCTTGTGCTAGGGCAGCCCAACCAACGTGTCTGCCATCCAGTTCTCCTTCACCACCACTTTGGTGGCTGACACAGCTGCCTGTCCACTTAAGGCAGTGACATCTAGGGTGCCTGGCCTGCTCTGAGGGCCTTGCCCACTCCCACGGAAGTGGTTTGAAGACCTGCCTCCTCTCCCTACCGGGACTGAGCCTGGGCTTCTAGAGGCTGATGTCTCACAACTTTCAAGGACGGAGAGGACGAGGAACGCTTTCTCATTTGGGCGTCCTGGTTAGAGACTTAACTTGTAGGAAGCACTGTGGGTGTGTGACGGTCCTTTTATGTGTTCCCTTCCCAAAGTAAGATCTTGCCATGTCTTCCTCACCTTTGTTTCAGTCCTGTATATCCGGTAGGCATCTGTGCATTTTTGTAGTGTGGTTAATCTTCTCTGCCCCGGGGCAGGCCTGGGCCCCGTCAGAAGTGTAGAATTATTTACCAACACAATACATCCTATGCTCTAGACATTGGTCCTGGGGGATGGGTGCCAGCCTCAGTGTCCCCTGAGGTGCCCACTGCAGGACTTGGCCAAGGTCACAGGGTTGGTGGATGGCAAACAGGGCTTTGCTGCTCATACTTGGGGTGCAGGGAAAGTTGTGTCCAGGCCACCCTGGAGGCAGAGCAGGGACCAGAAGTTTGGAACCAGGGGTGGGGAGGATGGAGACAGGGTGGGGCTGCCCACTGTGAATGGACTTTCAGATAGAGCTGTGAACTCCCAGCAGAAAAGAAGGCTTAATTGCCAGTTATTCAGGAGAGAACTGCCTGGCTGGTAATTACCAGAGAAGGGACAGCTGTTTCCATGTGCTGCAGGGATCCGTGTGCTGCCGAGAGTGTGGTCCCATGCTCACCGTCCTGTATGCAGGTGATTGAAACACAGGGAATGTTTAAATTTTAAGTTATTACAAGCCGGGTGTGGTGGCGCATTCCCAGCACTTGGGAGGCTGAGGCGGGTGAATCATTGCAAGTTCGAGACCAGCCTGGGCTACAAAATGAGCCCAAGGCCAGCCTGAACTGCATAGCAAGACCCTGTCTTAAAAAGACACACACGGGGGCTGGGGATTTAGCTCAGTGGTTAAGCACCTGTCTTGTGAGCGTGAGGTCACGAATTCAATTCTGGATACAAAAAAAAAAAAAAAAAAGACACATACACAGTTACTACAGTGAAAGATACAGGCTGGTGTCTCTCTCCATGGGCTGCTGAGACAGGCGATGTTTCCTCAAATTTCGGGGCCTGTTCTGTTCAGTTCCGGTTCAGCAAGGGGCTCAGCTTGAAGGTCCTTGGCCCAGTAGTGTCCCTGGTCTCTCACAGGTGGCCCCTGAGCCCAGGTTGCATTTGGACAGGCTCAGGGCATGGGGGCCTCTCATGGGTGCCATCTGAGAAGGTGGTGGGGAGGCCCCCAGCTGGCCTGAGGGTGTGCTGGGAGGAGTAAACCCTGTTTCCACAGGTGGGTGACAGACAGCTGTGGCTGTGGTCAGGTCTGCCGCACGTTCAGTGCTTCCAGCCACGCTGCCTGCCAAGTAGGTCACTCAGGAGGGTCTAAGACAGGGGCTGCAGAGTGGACGGGATGGGGCCAGCAAGGCTGTCACCTCCTTTCCAGGGACACGCGTACTATGCCACAGAGGCACTGTGGCGAGAGGACATGGTGGCCTCCCTGGACGCACAGTGAGCCTAAACGGCCCTCTGGGAGTCCTGACCTACGTCTACCTTCGGCTGCCCATTGTCAGAATCTGCCCGGAAGTGGGAAGACCAGGCGCAGCACTTGTCCCCGTAGTGGGGACCAAGCACAGGGAGGGAGGGACGGGCTGGTGTGGACAGTGGGGTCAAGTGGCCAGGACAGCGCTTCTGTGTGCTGTGAGGCACAGGGAAATACCCAAACATGGGGCCACCCCTGTCTCCATGCCCACAGTGTGATCAAAGCACTGGGCAAATGTTAAATCAAAAGAATTACTGCAATGAAAGACCTGTTGCCATGAATCCCCTCAAAATACCCCTCACTTTGAACACACTGATCCCACCGTGCTTGGTGCTTTCAACAGCAGTTCCGAGAGTCTTTTTACTGAAGTCTTTAGGTGCTCTTGTGGCCGCCTTGATGTCCTCAGTGGATTCCAGACATTCGATTTCTGGGGCTGGGATGCAGCTCAGCAGTGTGGCCCCTGCCTGGCCAGCATGAGGTCGCCAGTTGGGTCCCTGGATCCCTGCTACTAAAGAAAACAGGAAACATTCACCTTCTATGGTCATTGTGACTTTGGGAAAGAGCAGAGCTTGCACAGTGGCAGCCGGGGAACAAGGTGGACAGGGCTGTGGCATCATGTTTTTTTGTTCGTTTGAGCCAGCGTCTCACTGCGTAGTGCAGGCTGGCCTGAACTCACGAGGTAGCCCAAGCTGGCTTCAAGCCTGAGGTGATCCCCCTGCCTCAGCCTCACGAGTGGTGGGATCACGCCTGCATGCATGGCCCCAGTGTGGTGTGTTTGCGAGCCCGCCTTTACACGGAATGGAACTCAGCAACAGCAACCGCTGTGTATTATTTTATCTCGCTACACAGACACCCGGGGGAGGGCACTTCTCAAACTGCTTCAGAGGGCGGTAAGAATGATGGGATGAGTGTGTGCCAGATGAGGAGGGCTTGGTGGCAATGCGTCCTGTGCTGTCACGTGCTCTTTCACCGCACATTGTGATCATACTGTGCCCCGCTGGGACACAGAGGGAGAGCTGTCTGGAATACGCCCCCCTTGGAGGTCAGCCATGGCCTGGGCCCCCAGGCTGCGTTTCCTGAACAGGGCGGGCATGTTGTGACCCCGACCCTGCAGGCACTGGGACACAGGGCAGGGAAGAGCTGAAACCTTGGCAGGCACCCCGGAGCCCGAGCCTGTTCTTTTGAACATAACCGCATTTTATCTGCATTCTTCATCCCTTTGAAAATATTTATTTTCAGTTTTACATTTTTTGCTTATTCTGCACAACTCTCGCTGCTGAAGGCCGAGGCACTGTGGTCCCCTGAGGAGTGACAGGCTGTGAGCTCTGGGGCTGCGGCTTCTCCCTCCCTCAGGTCACTTGGGGGGTCGGGGTCACACTACGCAATGGCGCCAGAGAAGGGTTGCACTTGGCAGCGTTCCAGGCCTCTCTGCTGCCAGCTCCACCCGGACCACAGTGAGGGCGCTTTCTGAGGTGGCCCGAGCGCTTCGGAACAGAGGGGTTGAGTCTTGGGCAGGTGGCAGAGGGTAGCAGACGGGGCACTGGGCCAGCCTGGCTCGGGTTCAGAGGTGAGGTTTATAACTGAAAAACTTAGGGACCAGGATGCGGCTCAGTGGTAGAGCGTCCAGCCCTGCAAAACCAAATCGAAGCCCTTGGCTTCTGTTTGCGTTGCTTCTTTTCTTCCAGTCTCTCTGTGTGCCTTCATGGGTGGGGATTTGTGACCTGTGTCCATATCCGCTTTCCTGCTCATGGTGGGAGGCAGCCCCAGGGGGCGGCTTTGGTTCTAGAGAGTAGGGGTGCATCTGCGGCTCCTGGCCACACTCGGCTCTGGCTGCTTTTCTCGGCTTAATTTACCAGTCACCCCTGCACTGTACTTTTCTGCCACAAGCAGGGACACAGCAGCTGTCACAGCGGGGTCACCCTCTCCTGGCCTCAGCTGGCTGTGTCCTTATGTGTCGGGGAGGTGACGGCTCTGCAGGCTGCTTGAGCCCAGCCGCTGGCTGGCTTTAGCACCCATTGGTGCCCCCCATCCTGGGTGTCCCCAGCCCTCTGGGCTCTGTGCTCCTCCAGTTCCCTGTCACCGCGGTGGGAGCAGGGAGGATGGGACAGATCTGGTCTCAAAGCAAGAATGTGGACAGCCTTAAAATATTTTATAAATTCCTGGGGATTGGCAAAAATCCAGGCTGTTTTCCCAAACACATTTGGCCCTTAACTTTACACCAATGTGTATTGTAAGAGAAACATAATCCTACATTGTTTGCATAACAGCCTGAAAGACAAAAACTTTTCTTTCTTTCTTTTTTTAAATTGGGGTTTTGAGAACCCAGGAGATTGAGTTCATCCCAAAGTTAACTAGGGTGAAGCCCAGAACAAAAATAAAAGACGCATCAGTTTCACAGAACCTAGGAGATTCTGAAAACCTCCTCTCTGACATCTGAGATAACGATAAGGATGATGATTTTGGGGGTACAGAGTTGTTGAACCTAGTGTCTTTGTGCTGAGCTACATCTCTAGCCCTGTTTTGGTAATTTTTTGTTTTGAGACAGAGTCCTACTAAGTTACCAAGTCTGGGCTGGAACTGAGGATCTTCCTGTCTTAGCCTCTCAAGAGTGCTGGGATTGCTGGCATCGCCTGGACTCCCGCTGGGATTTAAAATCAGATTAAACCCCACACACACATCTCTGACCTTCAGCGGAACTGGTTTGGGGGCCATAGTTCCCTTGAGTGAGGTGCCATTGTTTTTAAGTGTTTTTCTTGGTTTGGCTTAAGATTGAAATTCTTTAAAACCATATCCTTAATACAATAACACACCACAAAAAAAAAAGAGAGAGATGATACAGCCCACCAGTTATGTGGGTGTTTGAATCTATCAGTTCTGTCTTCTATAAAAATAGCTACAGGTTTCCTTTGAATCTGTTGGTTCTGATCTCTGAATTCCTCAAAGACATACACTGTGTCAAAGTTTCTCCCCCAGGAAAGACACCTTGGCCTGGAAGTCAGCCCCGACTGGATCCGGGACCCTGAGGGCTCTAAGGCTGCTTGATCACCCCCTGGGCTGGCGCACTGGCCCCGCTGCCTTAGCAATTGGCAAAAGATACATAGCTGCCACCCTGAGGGTGCCAGGCCTGGTGCCCGCAGGCCCCTCCTGCTTCTGGCTGGACTGGGTCCTTGGAAGGCAAGAGGTATCTTCATGGTCACCCTCTGTCCCCTGTCCCTATCATTGGAATATGTGGTGTCTTGAAGCAACTATGGCTGCTCTCGCCCAGTTGCTGAAGGCTGGAGTCCCAAATCAGTGTCCCTGGACCAGACAGAGACGTTGGCAGGGCTACAGGCCTGAAACCTGGAGGCCTCCATCTGTTCGGTGGCTGCCAGCACCTGTTGGCTTGTGGTCACCGCTTGCGGGTGTCTCCTTGCAGTTGTCTTTAGGGCCCACCTGGGTGGTCCCCCCTCAGTACCCTCAGCTCACACATACCCGCCATGCCCCTCTTCTGAGTCAGGGACACTGACGGCCCTGGAACCTTGCAGCTCCTGACAGTTGCTGGTTGTGCCCGTCTGTGTGCTTCTGCCTGAGAGAAAAGTCGCTAAGACACAGCATCCACCAGGTGTCTCCACTGTAACTGCACCTGCAGGATGACTGTGCCAGGGGGATTGTCCCTGTCCCTGTTTCAAGTGAGGGACAAGCAGTATGGGCGAGTGACATGGCAGAATAAACCTGGAACCAGCAGTAGCATTACCAAGCTCCTGCCCAGCCACCCCCTTCTTGCTGCCTGCATTTTGTTGGTTTGCTGAGCACAAACAGCTCAGTTTGTGGAAAACTAAACGGAGGAGCCGGGGAGAGTGGTACACACCTGTAATCCCAGCACTCGGGAGGCCGAGGCAGGAGGATTGCTGCAATCAGGCGCAGATGCATAGTGAGTTGAAGGCCAGAATGGACTACTTAGTGAGACCGTCTCAAAAGACCAAACAAGCCATTCGTGGACTGCAGGAGAGGATCAGACAGCAGCGCCTTGCAGCGCATGGGCTGGGAGACAAGAAGAGCCAAGATCCCCCACCGCGTTGCTCTGCCCCCATAAGTGACCGACTGATCCGGAGAAACACAGGCTGCGATATCGGGTAGCTATTGGGGTAAAATACAACTTAATTTTTGCAGTGTTTAGTGTTTCACTGACTTTGCAGGCCTAAAGCCAGTGGTCTGGTCATCTATTCAGAGGATACCAATACGCGATGTAGCATCTATCAGGTGAGCGCCTTCTGAAGGTGGTAGCCACTGTTAATTCCCTGTTATCTTGTTTTGAAGTCCTGTATCATTTTCATTGTTTTGTTGGGTTATGTTTTACTCTGTTTTGTCTTGTTTGATTTTATTATATCCAATGGCATGGGCAGCTATTTCAAAGATAACAAGATGTATTATGGTGGCCATTTTGTATTTACTATTGTTTTGAAGTCCTTTATTGCATTCATTGTTATGTTTATTGGTTCTATTCTGTTCTGTTTTGTTTGATTTGTTTCCTACGTCTGAAGTTATGGGCAGCTATTTTGAAGACAACAGGAGGCATCGCCCGGCCGCACTCCTGGCCCGTGTCCCCTCTCCTTCCAAATCTTCCCAGAGGAAAGCAGGGGCTGTCACGTCTCTCTCATTCTCTCACGCATCCCCTTGCCTGCAGGACACGAGAGCTATGTGACTTTCTGCCAGCTGGAGGACGAGGCCGCCTTCACCTGCAGTGCCGACTGCACCATCAGGAGGTGGGACGTTCGGACAGGCCAGTGTGTGCAGGTGTACCGGGGACACACGTCCATTGTCAACAGGTCAGCCTGGCATGGCGGGCGGACGAGGCCTCAGCAGGGCTCCTGGCTGGCCAGAGCGGGACAGAGGCCAGAAGTGTGTGTTCTCTGGGGATCTTGTTTTGTGGGAAGCAGCACACATCGACCTGAGACCCTGAGGAGTGTCCCCAGGCCCAAGTGCTAAGTGTCCTAGGGCCGCATGGGGGTTTGGGAGCAGGCAGGGAGAACTGGGCTGTTCAGATCCCCTGTTCCGAGCCTGGCACTGTGCTTGCCCTTGCTGGGTGCTGGGAGATCTACTCTGCCTAGTGACAGGGACAGATTCCAGGGGGCTGCACATCGGTACTCAAGAGTGGACGGAGGGGTCAGAGGAGGAGACCACGAGGATTGTGCTGTCGAGGCGTCTTTAAGCCTCCCCACACAACTGTTGGGAGTGCCCTGCCTGCTCCTTCTGCGGGTGTAGATGTTTCCTTTCCTTCCTGAGTTTGAGGTGGAGCCAAGCCTTGGAAATACCTTTGCTGACTGGATCGGTTTGGCTCTGCGTGGCCTTTGCGGGCCTCTCCAGGCTCCCGAGGGAATGCCCCGGACAAGTGAGCATTGGCCTGGTGGCCCTCAAAGCCATGTTGGTGGAAAGGTCCTGCCAGAGGGTGTCCCCAGGGCTGGGACGAGCAGCAAAAATGATGTTCTGCTGCCAAATAGGCTCTGAACACACTGTAGGCAACAGGAACAGACCAGGCATGGTGGTGCATGCCTGTAATACCAGCACTCAGGAGGCTGAGGCAGGAGGATTGCTGTGAGTTCAAGGGCAGCTGGAATACTGTCACCTGCATCTCAGAAGTAGAAGCAGGTGATTCAAGGTGGAAATGCCAGGTTTAATGATCAAGGTGTGTGTGCGCGCACACACACACACACACAGAGTTTATACGTGTGTGCGTGCGTATAGGTGCACACAAATGCAACAGAAATGTACTCACACACATGTGCACAGCACATGTTAGCCATGCACACACACACAACTCACAATCACAGCATGGTGCACTCACACCTATACACTTACACAGATGCACACATGTGCACTTACGCACACCCAGACGCCAGGCACACATTCACATGATGAAATAATTGAGTCCCAAGCGCTGGGCCCCAGAACTTACCCTTCCCTTCATTTCTGAGCTGGCCAGGTGACTGAGTTCTTGGGACACTGATCCTTCAGTGGCCTGGCATCCAGTCATCACATGCTGCGTCACACCTTGGGAGGATTTCACCCCCCCACACTCCCCAGAGCCTTCCCGAACATCACTCGCTGTGTCTCAGTACACATCGGGTGTGGCCCCCGGGCACAGACCTTGCCCAGCATGTGCCAGGCCCTGGGCTTCTTCCTGGAGCTGCCCTCATGTGCTGCTTGCCCCCGGGGGGGGGGGGAGCCAGACAGAGGAGTCGGATGTTCATACGGTTCGTGTTGTTTTGTCACTCCTAAGAAAGCATGCCAGGCCCCAAGGCCTCCTGGGAGGAGCAGAGGCCATTGAGGGCTGGTGCGGGAGGGCCTGGCCTGGGCTGGCCCTTGGTCTGCACCTGAAGGGGTGCGTCCTGTTGCAGCTGCAGCCCTGCTGGGCCCTGAGTAGCTTCCTCCCTGGGGTGAGGGAGCATAAACAGTCTTTGAAGTTCTGTGCTAAAGTTGAACATGCTTGCCCTTTCCTTGGGGAGAAGTTCCAAGTTCAGTAAATGAGAAGTCATGAATATTTCCTGCCCAGAAAGTCTGGGCCTGAGGGCAACCAGCTCCACAAAGTCAAGGGACCCTCCTGGCCTCCCATCCAATAGTTCCCTGGCCCTGGCCGGTCCCAGCCTGTGTTCCCCCTGGGGTTGTGACCTGCAGCAGCCGTGTCACCCATGATAGCAGAGTCCACTCACCCCACCCCAGCTTTGCCTCCCAGCCTCTGGGCACACACTTGAGCCAGGGAGGCCGGAAGGGCTCTGGAATTCCTCTCTGCACCCTGGAAATGCCTGTGCCAGCATCATTCTGCTGGGCTTTTTGCTCTTGATTCTCAAGAGCACCCAACAGTAGCCATGCCACCGCCGTAATATTAGATTGCCTTGAAATATTTTTTGGAATGCCAGGTGTGGTGACTCATACCTATAGTCTCAGCACTTTGGGAGGCTGAGGCAGAAGGACTGATGTGCTTTTGAGGCCAGCCTGGGCTACAAAGTAAGTTCAATGCCAGCCTGAACTGTATAGTAAAACTCTGTCTCAAAAAGACAGAAGGGAGAGAAATGTCTTCTGCAAGATTCATTAAATCTGCCACCCTTAATCTCAGTCTCAGGCAAAATCTCTGGACACGAGCAAAATGCAGACAAAGTTTCTGCCAAGGTATAATACACATTGTCTGGAGCCCAGCAGCCAATATAGTCTTTCTTCCTGGCAGAGTCTTCCCAAGCCTGATTTCTATCAGCCTTATGGTCTCCTGAGCTCTGACCAGAATCCGGTATAAGATTTCTGCCTTAGTTCTTTCTCTTGTAGCTGAGACAAAATACCTGACACCTAAAATAAAAGTAGGAAAGATTTATTTGGCTCACAGTTTGTAGAGGTTTCAGTCTGTCATTGGTTGGCCCCAAGACAGGGCAGTATAGCAGAGGGACATCACAGAGGAGAAACAGTCCATGGCAAGCAGGCACGTGAGAGCGCATTAGCTTTCTGTCCCTTATGTTGTATGCAGGCTACCCTACTGCAGGGTGAGTGTAGCACTCACACCCACAGTCCTAGCCAGAGTGATGCCAATCCGATCAGTGGACTGGTTTAATAATCGTGCACCCTTGATCCCAGCACCATACACTCTAGATCCAGCCGCCTGTGAAAAGCTGCACCTAGGACCGCTTGAGGCTACGGGGGGACCTCTAGACACAAGCCATAATGCCACCTGTCTTCATAGCAGTGCAGCTGTGTGGAGCAGCTGCCGTGAGCAGGGCCAGGACACAGGGTCTGAGCCTTGGTCCCTATGGACTCTGAGGCTTGGTCTCTGCTGCAGTAGGAGCTAGGCCAGCAGGGGCTCAGCACACAGAGGGGATTCCATCAGGGAGGGGTGCCTGACGGCATTAGGAAGCTTCCCGGAGGAGGACATTGTGATCTTGACCCTGGAGGATGAGTGTGGTGGGTCGCAGGAGCCGGAGGCTGTCCTGCTGTGGCACTCGTGGAAGCTGAATGGGTTCCAGCAATGCTCTGCGCTCTGACCCCTGAACCTTCACCTCTTGCTCTAGGATCCTGGTGGCTAACAACCAGCTCTTCAGCAGTTCCTATGACCGGACCGCTCGAGTCTGGATTGTGGACAAGGAGCAGGTGTCCCGGGAGTTTCGGGGCCACCGCAACTGTGTCCTGACCCTGGCCTACGCTGCCCCCTGGGACCCTGCCTGTGCAGAGGAGGCTGAGGCCGGGGGCTTCCTGGTGACCGGCAGCACAGATGGCACGGCCAAGGTGTGGCGAGTGGCCAGTGGCTGCTGCCACCAGACTCTGCGAGGCCACACGGGCGCTGTGCTGTGCCTGGTGCTGGACGGTCCTGGTCACACAGCCTTCACGGGCAGCACCGACGCCACCATCCGTGCCTGGGACATCCTGAGCGGGGAGCAGCTGCGCGTATTCCGAGAGCACCAGGGCTCCGTCATCTGCCTGGAGGTGAGCGCTCGGGCCGGCTGGGAGCCTAGGCACACCTCAGGGTCCCCTGCTCTGGGTGCCAGCTGGCTCTGGTGGGGCCTGAGATCCAGGGGCCGGGCTTGGAGGGCACAAGCCTTGTCTCTCACTTCCGGAAACCAGAAGTCAGAGAGAAACCTGTCTATCAAGGGCCAGCTGCTCCCGAGGCCCCTCCCTGGCGTGTGGATACTGTTAGAGTGTTCTGGTGCAATAGAGAAGCAAAAGTGCAAAATGAACAGGTTTATTGAGCTGAGGACGTGGAAAGGAGCACACAACCCATGGCAGCTGGGCCGTCTCCTTCTACTGGATACAGAGAGGCAGAGGGATATATGACCTCCAATTGAAGTGGCGCATGGGGTGGATATTGATGATGTGTGAGGAACCGATTGGGATTCTCTGTGCATGCAAACAGGAAGGGGAGTTGCACTGAGGGCTGAAGAGGAAGCAGGAAGTGGTAGGCCTTCAGCCATGTTAGACCACCGCCATAACTGTACAGTAATTTATACTGGGGCAAGAAACTTTCAGGTACCAAGTGTCTGTCCATGTCCTAACTCCTCTCTCTCTCTCTCTCTCTTTGTTTTTTTGTTTTTGAGACAGGGTCTCACTGTGCAGTTCAGGCTGGCCTTGGGCTCACTTTGTCTCGAACTTGCAATGATCCTCCTGCCTCAGCCTCCTGAGTGCTGAGATTATAGACAGGCACCACCACGCCCAGCATCCTAACCTCTTTTTATCATGACACCAGTCAAATCAGATCAGGACCACTCTAATGACTTCATTTTATTATTATTATTTTTTTTTTCTCAGATGAAGAAATACAAACAGCAAATATATACGTGAAAAAATGTTCAACATCACTGGTCTCTCGAGAGATGCAAATTAAAACAACACTGAGGGGTCAGGGATTTAGCTCAGCAGCAGAAGTGCAGGCCTGGCAAGCGTGAGACTGTGAGTTCGATCCCCAGTACAAAAAACAAAACAACACTGAGATTCCACCTCACCCCAGAAAGAATGGCAATTATTAAGAAATCAACCAATAACAAATGCTGGAGGGGCTGTGGGGAAAAAGGAATCCTTCTCCATTGTTGGTGGCGTGTAGACTGGTGTAACCACTGTGGAAATCAGCATGGAGATTCCTCAAAAAACTAGGATTGGAGGCCCCATTCAACTCAGCTATTCCCCTTCTGAGTATCTTCCTAGAAGAATTAAAAACATCATACCACAGCAATATATGTGCACCCATGTTTATAGCAGCACAGTTTATAATAGTCACATCTTGGAAACACCTAAATGCCCATCAACTGTGGAATGAATAAAAAGATGTGGTATTTTTATACAATGGAGTACTACTCAGCCATAAAGAAGGATACTTTTCCTAGGTTTTTTTTTTTTTTTTTTTTTTTTTTTGTACTGGGGATTGAACTCACGACCTTGCGCTTGCCAGGCAGGCACTTAAGCCACTGAGCTAAATCCCCAGCCCCATAAAGAAGGATAAACTGGACACTTTTATAGGTAAGTGAACGCAACTTGAGAATATACGCAGAGAGATAAGACACACATGTATAAACATCAAAAAAAAGATGAGGTGGCTTAGTGAGTCTGGAGTTGTTTCTGCATCTTCTAATCTGACCTTTAGAAGTTTTTTTTTCCCAGTACCACACTGTTTCTAGTAGCTTTTTAGTATAATTTCAAGGGATTGTGATGCCCTTTGTCTTGCTTTTGTTGCCCAGGATTGCCTTTGCTAATGTAGGTCTCTCCTGGTTCCAGATGAATTTCTTAAATGTTTTCTAATTTTCTTTTTGTAATTGAATTCCTAAGTTGATACTTGTAAATTGCTTATGGCAAGTAGCTTTATTGCCAATATAGAACCCTTGGAGATGACTACTTCTCAGAGAGATCTTTCGAGTATAGCTGGCTTTTGAGTTCTGAATCTGTTGCAAGACCCTACTGCTTCGCTTCATTGGAATGAGAAGTTTCTGCCTAGTGGGCCTAGCCTAGTTCTTTGGCCCTGGGCTACAGATTTGATTATGGCTCTTAGGGTATCTCAGTCTTAGCATATCAGGAAGAAGAACTGATTCAAACAATTATGTCACCTTCCTAAAGTGGTACAGCCAGCCATAACAATAGCATCAAACACAGCCTAGAAAATGACAAATTGTGGTAACTACATTTGTGCTTATATCACAAAATCTAAAAGAAATCAGAAAATTGTATACTGTAAACATTTCTGCAATATGGAAATTTTACCCTCAGGACTGAAAATTTAAAAGGGATTAAGGGAAAAAATAGAGAAATAGAAGAGGAAGAGATTAGAAACAAAGAGGACAAAGGAAGATTGTCAGAAGACAGAAGGGAAAGGAGAGGGAATAAGTATAAATAAGAACAGAACAGAATAACAACAATTTAAAAACTAGAAACAGAGTTCACATTTATATAAAAAACAAGAACAAATAGTCAAGAAAAAAGAAAATAAAACAAGAAGGAAAAAATATGTCCGCTTTAAGATGTGTCTGTGCTGTCACTGGTAAAGAAATTGGGCAGACAGAGCCCAGATCTGTGCTGATTAATCCCAGCAAGCCAGCTGAGGATTTCCAGCAGGAAAGTGGATAATCCCAGCAAGCCTGTATCGTAACTCCACAGAAGTCCAGGCTGACTCCTGGCTGTGAGGCTGGAACCCAGTTGTTCAGCCTGCAGCCCTGTGCCTCCTGCCGGCTTGAACTCGGGTCCTTGGCCTCTTGCAGGCTTGAACTTGTTTCCATGTCAGCCTGACGCTGGGAGCCACTACAACGGAGCCAGCCTGCAGCTGTTGTGAGTTACAAGGTCTGCTGGCCTCATCCAAGATAGATCTGTCCAGTCACCCCCTCCTGAGGGATGTCTGCTCCTGTATCAACAGCCGCACAGTCTGCTGTGTCCACGGCTCCATTCCGCCGACGTGCTGCTCCATGGAGGCCCCTGGGGTCCCCAGGAGTCACTGTGGGTCTGCAGGTTTGGGCCATCCTTGCCATGCAGCGGTCAGGGCTCAGGGAGAAAAGGCTGCTTGCCTCCTCCTCTTCACTGGATTCTCTCTTCATTTTCCCTGTCAGCTTCAATTCTTCAGACCCTTCTCTTTGTCTCGTCACTATATTCCAGCTTCTGGACACCTGCCTCAGAGAGGCTGTTTTTCTGCCATTCACCACTCTGCCATCTTTCTCTGGAGGTCGACTTCATTTTAAATTAAATTATCTCTTTAATGATCCTGTCTCAAAGTCACAAAATCTAGGCACCGTAATCCTAGTATTCGGGAAACTCCGGCAAGAGGAACACAGTGAGTTCAAGGCCAGCCTGAACTCCATAGCAAGACCTTGCCTCAAAAAACAACAAAAAAGGACCTTTTAGCTGGCAAGAACTCTGCTCCAGAACCCTGCTTGAGCTGAGTGGACCTGGTGGGCAGTTGCATGTGTCCTTGTCCTTTTGGGAGTGGACCAATTAGAAAGGCTACATTTCGGAAGCCAAAGGGAACCCTCATGGCGCTGAGAGTGTGACCCTCTCTGGGACCGCTGTACAGCCCCTGCTTCCAGGAGGTCATGCTGTGTGCCACATGTCCCACACCCCCACACCCTTACTGCCACCAAAGTGACTGCCCAGAGCCACCTAACTCCTTGGACCTGGGCCTGGAGTAGTGAGCTGGCCTCTAGGGTTTACATAGGGAACAACAGGAAACTGAGTCAGCCGTGGACACTGAAGCATAAGCAGCCCAGAACGTGGTTGAAACGGACAGGTTTGGAGAACCTTTGAAGGATGCTGGTAGCCAGTGTGGGTGGACGTGGCACTCTCTGCCAGCTGTTCCCAGAGAAGGGCTCTGAGGGCCCCCTCTGTTTCTATGTCCTGGTCTTGGAGGCCCCAGGGTCCCCATATCCTGGGCCATTGGTGGCCCTGAGTCAATGCACCACAGCCCACCGAGCAGGGTGCCTGCTGGTAAGGACCTGTCCTAAGCTTACAGCAAGGACCCGACCTTCATCTCCTGGGCCCTCGCCTCACCTCTGCTGGACTAGCAGCTTTCGATGGCCAAGCTGAGCCCGTCTCAGGCCTTCTGCCCTCTTTGTGGATGTAGCTCCAGGGGACCCCCTGGGCAGGGTGCGGTGATTCTGTGGTGGCTCCTGGTGGCCCAGCTTTGGTTCTAGCTGAAGGGCACCTCTGTGCCAGCCTGGTCTTCCTGATCCTTTTTGGGTTTTTGTGTTTTCTTTTGGAACCAAGAATCAAACCCAGGACTTGGTGCTTGCCCGGTGGGCACTTGTGCTGCTGAGCTGTATCCTGGCCCTGGTCTTCCTGATCCTGGTAGAGCCTTTTCCCTCCAGCAGAAGTCCCACGTGGAGGCCCCTCTGGAGCTGGGCGCCTCTTTCTGTCCCCTCCAGAGGTGTCGCTACCCTCCATGGGCAGAGAGGGGACTCTACGGCCAGGTCTGGACAGAGTGAAGCCTGGCGACTGCTGTGTCTCAGGTCTGCAAACCTGCACCATGTCGGAGGAGGAGCTGGGCTCGGTGCTGCTGGACAAGTGGCTGGGGCCTCTGGCAAGGGTCTTCCCACTGTGACCTGCGCCCCCCCCTCCCACACAGCTCGCGGAGCGTCTGCTGTACTCGGGCAGTGCTGACCGGACCGTCAAGTGCTGGCTGCCCGACACTGGCCACTGCGTGCGCACCTTCCCTGTCCACCGGCGCAGCGTGAGTGCCCTCAAGTTCCACGCAGGGACCTGTAAGTGACTTCCTGGGCCGGTGCCCCCAGATCCTCTGTCTTCAGGCTTGGGTGTGGTTTTCCCTCCTGAGCCTCAGCTGGAATCCAGGATCCAGAGGCCCAAGGCAGGGCCATCCCCTTGGCTGTTCAGAGGTCACATGGGGGTGTGGGGATCCTCCCGTCTCTGCTGAAGAATATAACGCAGGGCATGGTGGTGCACACCTGTAAGTCCAGCACTGAGGAGGCTGAGGCAGGAGGACTGCCTCAAGCTGGAGCCCAAGTCTTTGTGCATAGTGAGTCTGAGCCTGCCTGGACTACAGAGTGAGAGCCTGTCTAAAAAAAAGTGGGGTGACCTGAATGTTCAGAGGCCCTGGGGTGAGACGCCTGTCCCAAGGATACATTCTGACTCTCCATGTGAGACTGCTACCCCTTAACCCAGCCAGATTCCAGGTGCCGGGGGCTTGGCCTCGCTTGGCCTGAGGCCTCAGATAAGATCCAGGTGTTGTGGTAGGTGCGGCAGTGGGAGTTTTTCTCTCGGTTAGAAGACGGGTTGGCACGCAAAGAGGCTGCAGGGAGCCACTGGGCACCCGGATCCCTTCCACCCCTGCCTCCTCCTCCATCCTCGGTCAGGTCTTCCTTTGGTGGAGCTTCAGATTCAAGATAGCTGAGGGGGAGAGGCAGACCCTGGGTGCTGTTTTAGGAGGCGGAAGAGGAGGAAGGGCTGAGGACTCCGTCTCCCATTGAGCACCCATCGAGAAAGGCCCCTGCTGGTAGCTCTTAGAATTCCCCCGGCAGGAGAGGCTAAGTTAGGGTGGGGTGTTACTGGGGAGCTGAGCCAGGCTCGTGTTGGGAAGGAAGAAGGGCAATGTCTCACATTGCTAGCTGTGTCCGGTTGGCTCAGCACACTTATACCCAGGACGTTAAGGGGGGGGGAAGCACCCCCACCCTGTCCTTAGCACAGAGCACATGACTGAGGGCCCAGAGTCCCCACTGTGGTCCCCGTTTTCACAAGCCTGGCAGCAGCAGTCAGTGCCCCCTGGGCCTCAGTGTCCCCCCAGAATGAGGGAAGGAAGAGTCACCTGGAAAATTCAGGTGGACCCCAGAATGGAGAAGCTGGGTGGGTAAAATGGGTTTCTGTAAGCACAGCCTCATGTGCCCTTGGGACTCCGGTGCGGGACGAGGACAGGTTGTTTCTGCTTTCTTCTGTGTCCACGCCTAGATAAGTGATTGTGACCCTGTTCCCCAGTGAGGACCTCTAATGGAGAAGGGCACCCTTGGCGGCCGCCAGCTGCCCCCCACCTGATGCCCAGGCCACTCTGCTTCCTGGGCCCCTGTGTAGTTCTTGAGTTTGAGGGGTGCTGGAGAGGAGTTAAAGACAGCGGCAGAGAAGCCCCTCTCCAGGGCTGGGTCCCCTCAGGAGCTCACAAAGGCTGGACACAGGCTGGGGAAGAGGGCAGACAGGTCAGGGGTCAACACTGCAGGACCAGGGAGCTGCCCGGAGACAGCGGTCAGCTTCGCTGAAGATGGTGAGCTGGAACCTGGCTCTCAAAGTGGGGGCATCCCCCCAAGGCCGGCGGAGGTTGCCCTGCTCCTCGTCCTCGTCCTGCACCCTGGGAGGAGGTGGCAGGGGTGGCAGAGAGTGTCCATGTGCCACTGTTTGTCCAGTGTTCACAGGCAGCGGGGACGCCTGCGCCCGGGCCTTTGACGTCCAGTCAGGAGCACTGCAGAGGGTGTTCCGAGGCCACGCCCTTGTCATCAACTGCCTGCAGGTAGGCCTGGCCCGAGCCCGCCACCCTCACAGCGCGGCCTCTCCAGCATGGCCCAGGCCTGGCGCTGACAGCCTGCCCACCCCTCAGGTGCACGGCCACGTGCTGTACACAGCCTCTCACGATGGCGCCCTGCGCCTCTGGGACCTGCGTGGGCTCCAGGCTCCGTGCCCCAGGCCCACAGCCAAGCGCAGCCTGTCACGCCTCTTCAACAACAGGGTGGCCTGTGTCACAGCTGCACCCCTGCAGCCCAGCTGAGCAAGCTGGGGCTGCTGCCGGCCGAGCCTGGGTGAGCTGAGTCCCCAAGGCCCCGCTGAGGGCTGCCTGCTGTGTGGTGATAAATCCCATCCTGGGGACAGATTCTCCATACCGAGCCTGGCCCCTCAGCCTACCTTGGAACCCCCCCCAAATGACACCCCAAGGGTATGAAGCTCCCAGAAAGGCCTTTTATCCAGAGTAGGAAGCAGGGTTTTTTGTTTTTTTTTGTTTTTTTTTACAAAAGCCACAGAACCAGATTGTTGCTGAGGCAAACTGTCACCAGAGTTCTCAAGAACTGAAATACACATCTTCAAAGTTAAAAGTGCTAAGTACATTTTGTTCTGCAAACCAAGTCCTGGCTTTCTTGGTGGGCAGGGGACAGCTCTGCCTCCTGGATGACTTGGGGCTGCCACCCGTGTCACCCTCGATAAAGAACCCTTTCCTGTGCTCCTCTCAGTCCAGGAAGGTGTATATTCGTGATCCCAAGGAGGAGTTACCGGGATTCTAGTGAGTTAATTCCTATCTACCCCTTCCAGGGCAGCCCAAGGCAGAATAAAGACACTGAGGCACATGTGCAGTTGTGGGGAGCCGAGGGCTCCTAAGTCCAACCCAGATGATACGTTTCACTGGATCAAAGGCCATGACCCAGGCCTGACCCAGGTTTTATTAATCCTCCATGAGGGGCGTGGCTGGGGATGAGTGACAGTGAGAGTGGGGGAAGGAGGTGACTGCCATGACCACTGTGAGCTGGGCGGGG
Organism: Dolichotis patagonum; assembly: GCA_004027295.1. Taxonomy (NCBI): domain Eukaryota; kingdom Metazoa; phylum Chordata; class Mammalia; order Rodentia; family Caviidae; genus Dolichotis; species Dolichotis patagonum. The sequence goes on along the minus strand of PVJX010007099.1, from coordinate 39,062 downwards.
CAGGTCTGGGATCACCTCTGCGATATGCAGAGGACAAGAAACGCAGAGAGAAATCTGCATAACACAGCTGAGGCAGTGTCTAATAATTTGGGGTCCATGCTTCAGTTCTGATGTACACCCCTTTCTGCCCTGGGAAGTCATAGCATCTTTCTCGAGGCTTGGTCCCAGCCGACAGCTCTCCGTCGTGTTTGGGGAGTCACTGAGCAGGGTAACACTGATCTGTCACCTTGCTTCAGAGGTGACACATCAGCTCCTCAGCCAGCCCAATGTACACTGCTTAGAGCCAATTGAAGGGACAAAGAAATAGCTCAGCTCTGTACATATCAGTGCATGGAGATAGGGCCAGGTTTATCCAAAATGGAGATGGCTGCTCTTCTTTAAGGAGTCAAGGAGAGCTGTCTGGGTGGTTCCCCACAAGTGGCTGCAACAGAGGCCAGAAAGCAGCTGGCACTGGGGTCCCCTGCTATGGAGATTTTCCAGCACAAATCCAGGGACCTCTCCTGTAAGAGCTGTGCAGGGGCTGGGGATTTTTAGCTGAACGGCATAAGCGCCTGCCTTGCAGGCTGCAGTCTTGAGTTCCATCCCCAGCACCAAAAAAAAAAAAAAAAAAAAAGAGGGGGGGGGGGGGGGGGGGGGGAGGCTGACCTTGGGACGGGTGCTGTGCTAGGCATGGTGGCACACCGCTGCTGGAGCACAGGCATCTTGCCTGGGGAGCTGCAGGGGAAGCGGCCAGGCACCTCCTTGGCATCCTTGGTGCTGCCACATTGTGCATCTGTAGTGCCCTGTGCCACTCCCTGGCTGTTCCTGGTAGGACAATGCAGGCAACAGTGCCTGCCACGAAGAGACGGGCAGCTCACTGGAGAGACGGCTCCTGGGCCAGCAGCCCGAGTCCACACTGCTTCTCAGAGCGAGGTGTGCTGGCCTGCAGGTGCCACCTGCTCCCCAGGGTGCCAGGCCACGGGAGTGAGCTTGCCACGTGGGCAGGGGGAGATGCATGCCTCTGGGAGGAGGCTCCAGGCTGAACCCAGAGCCTGGGCAAAGGGGCATGCTGGACAGTGTTCTCTGGGGGCAGGGGCCAGCACCACTGGCCTGGAAGCTCCCCTGACTGGTCAGAGGCAGAAGTGATGCTGGGGGAGGCCTGGCAGAGAACCAGGAGCTGCTGCTGGGTGGGACCCATCCCTGCTCAGGCTAAGCTCAGGAGCAGCAGTGTACCGAGACCCTTGCTCCCTCCCCCAGCCCCTGCCTGGCTTCCCTTCCCCACGTCTCTGGGTTCAGAAGTGCCCCGCACACAGCCTTTCCCTCACTAGCACCCCACTCACCCTGGTCTGGAGTGCTCTTTTGCCTGAGTCCCCAAGGAGACTCCTGGCCCTCTGGTGACACCTTAACTGCGAACCCTCAGCTGCCCCTGCAGGTCCAGGGGAGTCTCAGCCCCAGCTCATCCGCCTGGTGTGGCTGGCCCGCCCCGGCCTTTTTCACCAGCATCAGAACAGATGGACCACAGAAGCCCACCTGCCACCATGCTCAGGACAGGGCTCACCAACCAGAACTTCGTGGAACCCTAATGCTGAGTGAGGCCCAGCCCCCGCTCTTCCCACGCACTCCCCAGAGCAGCCTGACACCAGTCTTGCCCTTCCTCCTGCACTCCTGCAGCTCCAGGTCACGTCACCTTTTATTCCCAGCAGCCTCATCCACCTTAAAAGACTGGCAAGAGCATTCCTGCCCAGATTTCCAGTCTGGGCTGCTGTTCACTCTGCAAAAATGAAAACACTGCCAGCGGGCTACCAACAGCGGCACACAGCCACCCTGCTTCAGAGGTGCCCCCAGCGGCTTCCAGAGAGCAAGGGTCTCCAGGCACTTGACCTGGTCCACTCCGCACATGGCCGCTGCCTGCAGCGCCCTGGGCAGATGTTCATCCCAGAGGACCACATCCCTTTGGGGACCGTCCATCACAGAAATCCCCCCACCAAACTGGGAGAAAATGACTACACCTGAGAGGTCTCAGAAGTGAGCTCCTAGGACAGCAGAGTCCACAAATGTTGATTTGAAATTGTAAGTTGCTTTGGTTAGCATTTAATAAAAGACTGTGTAAGGCATTTTGGATGCGTATAAAGTCTGAACTTCAACCTTGAATCCCAAGTACACTCTACCTAACTACAGAAAGCACCAGCGTCTCAGGCCCTGGGCCCTGCCCAGCATCTGCCCCGGGCAGGTGGGCTGCAAACCTCAGGGGCGCGGGGCAGGGGAGGGGTGTGCGGCAGGGACAGTCATAGGCGGAAAACAGGAGTTGGCAACAGGTAGGGGAGGAAGCTATGCGCCAGGCTAGGCGATGGGGGAGCAGCAGCCAGGCCTGCACATCCTCTGTCCACTGCCACGCCAGGGCCACCGTGCTCGCAGGAAAACAGTGGCCAGCTCCCCACGGCGGGGTGAGGATCCAAGCAGGCAGGCAGGGTGAGGGGCGCCTCACTGCAGACATAGGGAACAGCAGCACGTGGCCCCCAAGCCTCCTCCCGCCTCTCCTCCCAAGAGCAGGAAGTGGTCCAGAGCAGCATCAAGACAGCAAGAACACAGGCCTGCGCCGGGCTTTTCGTAATGACAGAATTTATACCCAGAAACGCACTTGTTCCTGTTCGCAGCTCAGTTTGTTGCTGACCGTATATTTTCTACATAGGATAAGTACTCTGCAATAATAATCTCCTCGTCCTCCAGCGTGGAGTCCAGGTAGTCCTCCTCGTGCTCGGGAATGTCCTCCAGGATCTCGTTGACAGCCTCTGTCTCCATGTCCTCATCAGTGGAGGCACTGGAGGTTCCTACGGGAACACAGCAGAGGTGAGTGAGTGACCCAAGACCATCTCCCGGGGAGGTGGCAGTGTCCTGCAGCTCCAGCCCAGCAGCCTACCTGCGGAGTCTGAAGGGGACGTGGACGGCGTGGATGAGGTGGACGGCGTGGATGAGGTGGACGGCGTGGATGAGGTGGACGGCGTGGATGAGAAGTCCTCCTCCGGCAGCTGCAGGTCGGGGGGCAGGCTCCCGCCGTGGTGGGCGAGCGTCTGTGCCGCCAGCTGGACACTGCCCCTGAACACTCTCAGCGCAGCCTCGGCCACTGCTGCATCAAAGCCCATGTACACCAGCTGGGGCAGAGCACAGGGGGAGGCTCCGCTCCCAGGCTGCACAAACCACACTGCAGTGTCTCGTAACGACTCCAGCACGCGCACCGCTGCCCTTCCCGACACGTCACCCTCAGCCTCACGTGCACGAGGCCTCTGGCAAAGGTTGTAAGGGCATCTTGGGGTGGCCAGCTTGGGCTGAGTGTGGTCACGCAAACCTCGTCAGGAGCCCCGGGAGTGCAGCATGCTGCCCCCAGCTGCCATCTAACACTAGGGGCGGTGCGGAGCCACCGCTGGGCACAGGAACAGCGGGTTTCCACCGAGGAGCCGGGGCTGATGGAAAAGCTGCTCTCTTGTGCCAGCCTCCTGGTCACGGGGCAGACTCACCTGGTCCCCCGCCACCAGGCTCCCCAGCCTGGGGCAGGAGGCTGCACTCACCTGGTCAATGCCCTCCTGGGAAGGACTCTCTCGGTGGCTGCTGGGGTCAGGAGCCGAGTCGTTCAGCCACCACATGTGAGGGTTACCAAGCAGGATCTGCAATTGTGGGACCCGTTACTCACCACTGCCCACGCCCACAGCCCCTGCCCTGGCCCCGGCTGGGCCACTCAAAGGGAGGAAGTCAAGCTCAGGGCAGAGGGGTGCACAGAGGAGGTCACAAGGCAGGGAGACAGGCCCCCACCCGGCCAGGCTGTGTTCATGGAACACTGGGGTCACAGATCATGGCGGAGCCAAAGGGGACGCGGCGAAAAAGCAGCCAGGCAACTGGGATGGAGCCATCGGGGCCCAAGGCAGAGGGGCCTCAGAAGACACAGTGACACCCCTTCAGGTCCCGGGCAGAGAAAGGAAAGCTGTGAAGGGTGGTACACGGAAGCAAGCAGGCAGGGCTGGGAGGAGGGCTTAGGCAGAGCCCGGGGCAGTGTGTGGCTGGGCTCTGCACCGGAGGTGCACAGAGGGGTGCCAGACTCCTTGGGTGCTGGCTGCGCCGTGGAGGTGCCTCACACTGTGGACTCAAAACCCCAAAGCAAAACTGTATCTCTAGCTCTTGATTTATTTTTCTTTTCTTTTTTTGAGATAGGGTCTTACTATGTAGTTCAGGCTGGCTCTGAACTCACTATACAGCCCAGACTGGCTTCAAACCCATGATCCCCCACCTCAGGCTCCTGAGTGCTGGATTACAGGTGTGCACTGCCACACTCAGCTCTTCATTTACATAAGCTTACAACTGTCTCTTCCAACACGAAATACTCTGATAGTGGCTAAATGTATTTATAAACTACTTTAAAATTAAAAGTTGTTCTTGATCACTTCTTGGCCTTTTGGCTATGATCAAGTGTAAAAATTATTCTTGAGCCCCATGGGTAGTCAGCAATTAGCATTTCCTGCCTTGTTCATTCATTACTTTTTTGTTTTGTTTTTGTGAGAGAGGGTTTTGCTATATAGTTTGGGCTGGCCTTGAGCTAACTATGTATCCTGGGCTGGCCTCGAACGAACGATAATTCTCCTGCCTCTGCCTCCCAAAGGCTAGGATTACAGTCAGTATGTCCAGTTTCCTGCCCCTTTTCTATGTCTCCAACACAGAAAGACAGACTAGCCCCTCAGGTAACCTAAGACATACACACACAAGACTACGACCATGGCCCTCCTGAGGCACGCTCGAGGGCACTGACCGAGGGCAGCGCCCACTACCTGCCGTGCTAGTATCCTCCTGCAGGAGGGCTGAGACCCCACTGCCCCCAGGCCCCAGCTGTCCGTCCAGCCTCATCTCTGCTCATCCCGCCCCGTGAGCTCTGCCTGAGCACCTGCACTGTCCCTCTGCTGCCCACGAATGGGTCCCAGCTCTGCCCTGCCCCACAGCCTTATCCCACACGTCCTGTCTCCACAGCTCTGTGGGCGCCCAAAGTGGGGGTCCCCATGTCATGCTGCACCGGCCCTGCCAACGACCCCACCTGCCCCAGTGGACATGCACCCTAGTGGTCACAACCATCTCGTGTCTTTAAAAAGCTTTTGCCATCAGCTGCTACCAAGCACACAAAACTAGACAGCCAAGAAAACACCTAATGCAGAAACCGTACCACTTGAACACTCTCTTGCTTTGAAAATCACGCCCACTGTCACTAACCCACTCTGCTGCAAACAAGCCCCACAGGAGGGCCCAGCTGCGGGCTGCCGGTGTGACTGGTGCTACGTCCCCAGCCAGGAGGCCTTGGCTTGAGCTAGAGCCAGGGCACCCCTCTCGCTCTGCTGCTCAGTGGCGGCCCACAGAGTGCACACCGGGAATCAGGAAGGAGGGCTGGAGGCAGAGGCCGGGGCACACGTCACCTTCAGGGCCTCGTCCAGGTTCCCGCCGGCCTGGTGCAGGGCCTGCCTGGCGGCCCGCACAGAGTAGCCCATGCCTTTCAGAGAGTTGATGTTTTCCATTCGGCGCCGCTTCTTCTCCTTCTCCTCCCGCCGGATCTGGGCCAGCTCCTTCAGGGCAGAAAACGAGGCCCACCAGGTTAGAGGCTGAGTCTGCAGCTGGCCTTCAGGGCCACCCGGCAGGGTGCCCAGAAGGAGCGCCTCTCCCCTGCCCTCCGAGCCCTGTGGCGGGGGTGCTGGCACTGTCGAACCTCAGGCTGCAGCCGGAGGCAGGGCACGAGGTCGGTGAGCTTCCCAGCCTGAGGAGCTGCCCTGGCATGTGTGAATCAGCTGATGCCAAGGGTGCCGACTGGTGGCACACCTGACGCAGCTTCTCCTGAGCGTCTGCCAGGCTGCTGACAGCGCTACTCTCTTCCTTTCTCCCGCCCCGGCCCAGACTGTAAGGACTGTGTGCTTGTTTATAAATGGAAACACCCGCCAGAGACACAGCTCAGGGGCACCGCACTTGCCTGGCAAGCTCTAGATCCTGAGTTCAATTCCTGGCACCAAAAAATAAAAGTTAAATGGAAACACCCATGAAAATGTCAGTTTTAGCTGCTCAAAAAATGGATTTCCTGGGCATGGTGGTGCACACCTATAATCCCAGCACCTGGGAAGCTGAGGCAGGAGGATTTTCATGAGTTGCGACTAGCCTGGGCTACATAGTAAATTGAAGGCCAGCCTGAACTACACAGTGAGACCCTGTCTCTAAAAAAAAAAAAAAGAAAAAAGAAAAGAAAGGGAAAAAAAGGGGTGGGGTGTTGGGCTGGGGATTATAGTAGCACACCTGCTTCACATGGGGTTTCAGTCCCTAGCACTGAAAAAATTAAATCCAAACCCCCACAAGTCTGAAAAGCACACTAATGTAATCCAGTCTCCTCACTGTCCAGTGAGGAGACAGACATTTGCCCGGAACGCTGACTGACTGGGCCACGGTTATGAAGACTCGGGGCAGCAGTGAGCAGGGGGACAGCGACCTGCGCTGCTGCTTCTGGGGCACCTGGCCCTGCGTCCCTCTACTTCCTGTCACAGGAAAAGGCCTGGCCTAGTAGGAGACGAAAGCAGTGGCACGTGTCAGCAGGAGACCTGGGTGGGAAGTGACAGGCCAGGAATCTGCAGCCTGACCCCAGCTCCAAACCTGCTGCTGGGCTCGGAGCCGCAGGCACCTCCTCTCCACTCCTGCCTGACTGCAGTGGCCGGCCCGTCCTGAGCCTGCCGCTGCAGCCTGTGGGACCAGAGCTCCAAGCCGGCGCTGCTCCGGCTGCTCCCAGGGAGCCCAGCCACACCTCCGGGCCCTGCCAACCTCAACTTCACGTCAACCCTGCACAACACCCACGTCTCGACTCACAGCCCAGCAAGAGGACTGTGCTTGGCCCGTCCCACGTCCACTCACGGCTCCTGCCATTTCTACTCCGGGCAGAGGCCCCAAGCACTGCCTAACACAGAGCAGCACCTGACTGGAGCTATGGCTACCTTCGCCCTTCCCGTCAGTAAGTTAATGGAAAAGTGACCCTGCAGTGTTCACAGCAGCTGCTTCTCCAATGCTGCCGAGTTGGAACCCAGCTCCCCCAAGTCCCTGCCAGCCTCGCTGATGTCTGCAGCAAGACCCCGGGGCCAGCCTGGTGAACAGAGCCCCTTGGCTCCTGCCCAGCCACTGCACATCCTTGGCCCACAAGGACTAGGCCAGCAAAAGACCTTCCTGCCCCTGAGGCTGCCTTCCTCAGCAAAACAGGAAAGAGAACACATGAGAGGATCTAGAAAGTCCTCTGGCTGGAATTCACAGCTATGAAATATCTGAGGATCTGTTCTGGAGAAAAAAGCGGCTCATAGATACCACCCCACCACCAGCTCCGTCTGGGCCTCAGGTCCTTCGAGGGACAACTAACACACTGGGCCTAAGGTTCCTCCCAGCTCCACGATCCCAAGCGTCCTCTCGTGCACTGGTCTGACATAACTGTATTTTCACCTGTGCTTTCATGACACAACGCTCCTTGTTTCTATGGCTCGACTGTTTCTAGGCGAGAGTGCGTGCCCAGGTCCTTTCCATGCAGTGACCCCATGAAACACAGCTCCTCCAGAACGGTCTCTGGACATCACTGCAGTGTCAAGGGGGAGGGAGAGCGAGGAGAGAAGGCTGCTCACACGGCCCCCACCACACAGGAGGCCGTGCTCCCTACGAGCTGATGTAATTCTCCTTCCTTGCTGACCAGGAGGGACAGCGCCCTGTCATGACCACCTCTAATGGGGTTCTCCTCCGTGTTCTTTCCTGCGCAAGGAGCGTGGCCTTTGGGAAGTGGGTGTGCCGCACCGCCCACTCACGACCTCTCAAGGTATGGGCTCAAGAGCTACCTCTCTGCGGTTGGAGATGTGAATCGCTGCATGGTCCACGTTGCCATCGCAGGCGCGCAGGGCCAGCCGGGCTTCCTGGGGTGTGAACCCCAGCTGCATGAGGCTGTGTACTTTCGAGGGGTCGATGTGCAGCTCTTTGAAAAGCAGCCGTGCCTATAGATAAGGAGAAAGTAGGAATTAGGTAGCTAGAACAATGTAACAAAGTGGAAGCCTAAAAGAATTAGAGTAGGGGGCCGGGGACTTAGCTCAGCAGTATAAGCACCTGCCAGGCAAGTGTGAGGTCGAGTTCGATCCCCGGTACAAAAAAAAACTTAGAATATATACAATGTGAATGACTGCGTGTCAGATTTTAGAGAAGAAACTCTACCTCTAACTTATTATCACCTGGTGATAAGAGCACGGTTTCTGCCTGCAGGTTATCCACAAGGCACCCTGAGCAAACAGGCTGGGAGCTGCAGGCATGATGGATCCATGGTACCCGTCTGGGTGGTAAAACTCCCTGGAGCCAGGCGCACACTGAGGACAGGTGCACTTCCAGCACCCCCCGCCCCCACTGGTGGCAGAGGCACTGACAAGCAGGCCACCCACGGCAGCTGCTCCTCTGGCCTAGACTGTCACCTCTAGGCAAGATGACAGGACAGAAACTTTTGTCCGATTAAAGTCACAGTGTTTTTTAAGCGTTCTCATCATAGCACCCTGCCTGGGCCCTAAGAAATACAAGTGTACTCATGGTGTCCAAGAGGGAGACACGGGAAAGAGGCACAGTTCTCCTAAGTCACCAACTGCTGAGCTCATAAAGCACCTGAAAATGAAAAAGGCCACCATACGTTCTTACCTTATCAAGATACTCACGGGCCTCTTCTCCATTTCCACTGTGATAGTTTCGGATCCCCTGAAGCAAGTAAAGTCTTAAAAACAACACCTTCTCTTTCCCACAGTTTCCCTAAAGTTATCAGGGGAAAAGGGTAAAATGGTCTTACTTCTAATTGCAATGCGTAACACTCACACCCCCATCTCCACAGGGGCAGACGGCACCACTAACTGTGTGTGACATCACTACTGCTGGTGGCAAAAGGGGGCCCCCCCGGAGCGCCCGGGAGGGGGGCAGGGTAGCACACGCAGTGTTTCAGGGCTACGGGGAAGAACACAGATGCTCACACCAGGCAGGAGACCCCTGCAGCAGCAAGGATGTGAGGACTTGTGCAAACGGAAGGACGCTAACTTGGGTTACAGCCCCGGAGTTGATGCCAGCGAGCACTCAGGCTCCTGTGCCTGCAGCACATATGACTGAACACAAGCAGTTCCCGGTGGTCTCCTGTCCAAGGAGACTGGAGGTCGGGGTCTAGGCTAGAAAACTGCTCCTCTGGGCTCAATACACACCACAGACACAGCCCCACTGAGTATTCTGTGAACCACAGATCTGACAAAGCACACTGCCTGCTACCACCAGAATAAAGTCACCTCTGGCAGCACACCAAATGCATTAATGGAGATCAATACAAATTTTAGAAACAGGCCTAACGATACACAGGTTATGGTAACATACTTTTATGTGGACCAGTCGCTGATGATTTTCTCCATAACAATTTTTCAAGCATTTCTGGGCCAAGCTGAGCTTTTTTTCCGCATCATCAAGGCACTCCAGCTGCTCCAGGCGGAAGTAGCACCACACAATGTCCAGCTGGAGCACAGCGTAGTTATCCACCGTGTCCAGGAGCTCTCGGCCACACTCACTGCAAGGACAGGGGACCATCACTGCTGAGCCATGTTAGAGCTTTGTAAAGTGAATTCCTGGAATTTCAAAGACTACTGGAAAACAGAGATCCCAATGTTTATGATGGGCGCTGATTTATACCCTGAATGCTTCCAGGATACATCCTCGAGTGCACACATATGCAAACGTGCACCCTTTCTAGGCCTGAGGTACCTAGCAAAAGGCAGAATCCAGGGCCATTAGGTCAGCACCCCTCTGAACACGTGGGAGACGCTTTAACAAGGCGCCCTGCACTCTGACCACAGGTCAGCCTACACATGGGGGTTCCCAATCTGTCTGCTTCTTTCCCCCTTTCTTCTGGAAATACTGATGCAGGGACTCCCTGGACCAACGGAAGCCTTGGGATGTGGATGTTTTACCATATTTCTAACCTGCCCAGGTGACTAACATATAGAAACGGCTCAAAGCCACCCCGATGACCACGTCCTGAGAGCACCTCAGCTGCTGACACTGGGCTGGAGAACCCACACATGGGCTGGGAGTAGGCACGACCAGAAAACACCCGGCCTTGATGTCCAGCTGCTTCCTGAGGCACCACATGCAGCCTCAAGGGTCCTCTGTAGCTGGGCCACTGGCCTGAGCCCAGGCAGAGAGAAAGACCACACGATAAGCAGAACATAAGAGAAGAAAGCCAGCCACCGAGGTCACCTCTTTGGACGCAAAGTTGTGATTATGCTGACACTCCTGATAGAAATCTAGATCTCAGTTCTTCCCCCAAAACCATGCTGTAACAAGTGATAAAAGTTTTCTGTTTTCATAAGGGTTCTACTAAAACAAGGCTGTTTAATCTCCTGTATTGGGTGTCACCATTTGCTCTGCAAGGAGAAAACCAAATGGAATCTCATTTGTCATTTATCATTTAATACAACTGTCAGTGCCTGCCTGGCAAGCATGAGGTCCTGAGTTGATTCCAGGTTCCAAAACAAAAACAACAAAACCCACACAGTGGTCTGCTGAGGGAACAGCCTGGATGTAGTCCAAGCAAGTTAGAGCAAAGAAGACACGAGAGCAGTGATTTGATATGGATTTACTGCTCTGGCTTCTAACTTTCCGTCTGTGACTGTTTGGTGACACCTGCACCGTATTTTGCACACACACACACCCCCCACAGGCACAGCAGCTCGGGCTGGATGAAGGACTCGTTGTGCAATCTGCCGCTCAGCCTGAGAATCCAACTGAGAGAGAGGGAAGGGCTCCGTGGGCTGTGGTCTGAGCTCACACTCCAGCGGACAGCTTCTGATCTGTCTCTAACATGTCCAGGCTTCTGTGGCAGAGAAGGTCCTGTCATTCATGGGAACATGATGGACATTTGGCCACATTTTTCAATTTCTCACATATGCAAATGGGTTATTTCAATAAACATAAAGAATAAGAACAGAAATGGTCTCACTTCAGTTAAAAATAAAATCAACACATGCTCAAGTGTGACTCAAAATTGAGTGTGTATGTAGCAAAACCCCAAAACACATCAAAGCCCATGTCTCCTATTAGAAGGGTACATTCACTCCATGAGTTTCAAGAAATCTACACCCGGGAAGCCAAGCATGGTGGTGCATGCCTATAATCCCAGCATTCAGGAGGCTGAGGCAGGAGGATTGTTGCAACGTCGAGACCAGCCTGGGTTACAAAATGAACTGTATAGTGAGACCCTGTCTCAAAAAGACAAAAAACAAACAAACAAAAATGACACCTGGGTATTATAATTTTGAACCTGCTATATCTGAACCTGTATCAGCTGGGAAAAAAATCGAGGGTTTTAGAAATCTGGTATAACAGTGTATTTTAGACTGTATCTTCATTAATATTATTTCTTTGGTTCATAGTTTTAATATTCAGCACTGTCAGTGAACGTTCATGCTTCACTACAGTAAACTTATACTACTTATTAAAATCCAGTCTTGGCCAGGGATTTAGCTCAGGGGCTCAAGCACTTGCCTAAGAATGAGGCTGTGAGTTCAATTCCTGGTACCAACAGAAAAACCTAGTGCTGAAAATCCGAGTCTAGCTCTAGAGAAACTAGACGCCATCTGGGCTCACATCAGTTATTTAACAGACATGTACTGTCTGCCTCACAAGTTTAAATCTTTATGTAAAATATATAAAGATAATCTCAGAGGATAAGCTGAGCTTAGGCAGCTCTTTTTCTAGGAAAGGTGAGTTAAAGGTCATTTTAGTTTTATTGCTGGTTTTAAGGAACTGGTTTCTCGTGTGCCTTGGTCTAGAGTTTTTTCTCGTTTTTTCTGTTCTTTTTGGGGGGGGTGAGGCAGGTGCTGGGAATCAAACTCAGGACCTAGCACTTGCCAGGCGGGTGCTGAGCCACTTCTCCTGTTTTCCGTAGCTGGGTTAAGATTCTTCTCGGATCTGTAGTCCCAATGGAACCCCGGAAAGTTCCAGCCCTCTCTGCACCTCCGCGTCCCTTCCAGGAACTCCAAGCACACACGTGCTGGGCCTCGGGCCCCACTGGGAAGTGGCAGGAACTTTAAGAGCTGGAGCCCAGCAGGAGGCTTTCCATGACGGGTGTACTCTCAAAGGGGACCAGAGGGCCACAGTCTGTATCTGCGCTTCTCCCTCGGCTTTCCAACCACCCCCAGGTCACAGGCTTCTGCAGCCATTAGCTTCTGCCACAAAGACCAGAACCCACCAAACTGTGAGGCAAAATAAACCTTTCCAACCTGGCATTACGGGTGCCTGTTACAGTGACTGAAAGGTGTGTACACAGCTACTTAAAAAGACACTAACAGCGATGATGTGACTATTTATCTACTGCTTACTCAACATGCTGATGACCCATAAAGACACAGCACTTTCTGCTCATGGCCTCTGTGAGATCTATAAATTATTAAAGGACTGTCGCACACCTATAATCCCAGCACTTGGGAGGCTGAGGGAGGAGGATCACCATGAGTTCGAGGTCAGCCTGAGCTACGTAAACTCAAGCCAGCTTGCATTACAGAGTGAGACCCTGTCTCAAAAAGAGAGAGAAAGAGAGAGAGACAGAAAGAGAGAGGGAGAGAGAGGATCACAAATGGATGGAAATCAACCTTTCTTTGATAACTGTCAATATATAGAAATTTAATATACTAGTTTATTAGTCTTAACATACATTTGAAATTTTTTTTTTTTACATTTGAAATTTTCTGTAACAACAGCTATAGAGCAACTATGCAAGGAAATAAAAATTACCTAGATTGTAAGAAATGAACTGAAAAGTGTACTGCTTACAGCAGAAGAGAAGGAAGCCAAGGCCTACAAGCAGCAGGCAGACAACAGGAGACCCTGCAGACTCCCAGCTTGGCCCCACCAAACATCCGGGGCAGTAACTCCTTTCACTGCCTAAGTTACAGTTGGGGTTTCTTCATTTAACACCCAGGAGTGTCGGCCAGTGCACACCCTAACCGTGTGTATGTATCTTCTCGCAGTGTACAGGATTATCTTTGGTTTACACTGATGCTATGCACTTTTGATCACTTCAAACACTGACCGAGCCTGCGTCACACTCTCTAAGTGCTGTTCCCCAGTAACAGGAACTGGGAACCAGGAAACCGTGGGTTCCCAGCCCAGGAAACTCCATGGAGCGTCACTGGGCTCCAGAGCGAGCCCAGCATCAGGTCCAAAGGACATGGGGCCACACGCCAGCCAACGAAGGTAAATTTAAGCCATGAAGTTTGAGACACATTCATGAGTTAATAATCTTGTTACTTAAAAAAAGAAAAAAAAATATTCATTGATTCCCTTTGGGGGACTAACTCATTTATTTTAAAGACAAGAAAGAAAGAAGAAAAAAACTAATTTTTTTCTCTTTCTTACACAAATTATATCTCAGCATAATCAAATAGCTGATGAGAAAAAATACTTCTCAGGGCTGGGGATTTAGCTCAGTGGCATAAGCACCTGCCCAGCAATCGAAAGATCGTGAGTTCAATCCCCAGCACCAAAAAACAAAAAACAAAAAACACTTCTCATCAGAGAACTCCAGCAATAAATGTAGAAGGACTAACAGAATGTCATCTTGATCCAGCCCCTAATCGAACAGTAAATTTGGGGAATGGTCGTCAATACTGCGTCCAAACCATGAGGTAAAAAGCTGACGGGGAACCCTAATGCAGACAGCTCAGGCAGCAGCACACCACAAAACAGAGACAGAAAACACACCCAATGGTTACCTCGGGGAAAAATCAAAATTGCCTAAGTTTACAAAATTCTGTGTGGGAAGAGAAGCCAATGAGAAACCCCAAGGGCAGAAGCATTCACAGGTGGCCTCCTGGTAATTGCCCACCCCACCCCTTCGGGTCGTCTTGGTGACAATCAGAGTGTAAAGAGTGAGGGTGCCATGTGTGACCTGGGTGAACACCAAGGACAAAAGTGCCTACCAGAAATATCTGTCAGCATCCAAAAGGCACGGCAAGGCTATTCCATACTCTTTTCTTTTCAGGAAAGCTCTGCCCTTCTCGTGATATCCCATGGCTAACGTAAGGGCCTAGGAAAGAACGCAGACTTTAGAAACATCATTTTAAAATAAAACAAATGATTTCTTTTTTTTTTTTTCTTTTGTACCAGGTATTGAACTCACAACCTCGCACTTGTCAGGCAGGCGCTTATGCCACTGAGCTAAATCCCCAGTCCACAACAAATGATCTCAAAAGCATATTCATTCCAAGCCAAAGCAACCAAGGCTAAAACACCCCCACAAGATCACAGCTGAGTCTACAAGCCACAATTAAGAAAGCTGCAATCCAAGTTTCATTCCATTCACACCGAGCTGACGCCGAGCCGTCCCGTCAAGGGGCAGCGCGTGCTGCTCGGTCTCCTCCGGAGGCGCCAGACCTTGGCCAGGGCCCTCCGCTCTGTTAGACTCGTCATGAAAGGCACCAGCAACTCCCGGGATCTTTTAGGAAGATCACCTGCGTCACTCTCTAGTCTTCCTTTCGTTGGAGCGAGGGTCTCACTGTGGCCCCAGCTGGCCCTGCGCCCCTGGACCCAAGAGGCGCTGGCCAAAGGGCCCGAGTGGCCACGACTGCGGGCGCATGGCCCTGTGCTGCTGCACTCTCCCCTGAAGGGTCTCCCCGCTTCAGCACTTCTGAGGCAATCCCGGAAGCTGTCACGGTTTATTACCCAGAGGCCCACGCGGAGGTAAGCACAGCCTCGGCATCCAGGGGACCTCGAAGGTGGTGCTAAGGTCCCTGGCACTTCACTCTTGAAGGGAACCATGGGACCCTCCCCTCCCTTCCCTCGTCTGCTCCTGGCTGATGACGTGTGCCACTCTGCTCTGCCACCTGCTGCCCCATGATTTGCTGCCTGCCCACAGCCTCAAAGATACAGACCCAACCACGGACTGGTACCTCCACAGCTGTGAACCCAAATCAATCTTCCCCCTTTGTAAGTTTTGATTTCAGGTATTTTGTTATAGTAACAGGAAAGGTGACTCAAAATTTTTGAAATTCATTAATCTTTTTGGATGTGAATTTTTACATAATTATTTTATAATTTAATACTCTTCCCAGAAAGAATTAGACATCATTCAACATGAAGAGAGCAGCAGATAAAATAATCACCAACATTTAAAAAAAATAAGTTTCAATTCACTGAAAGCTCAAACATTAATTTGCATAGTTTTTAATTAAAACTTATTACAGCTGGGCTTGCTGGCCCATGCCTGTAATCCCAGCACTCAGGAGGCAGAGGCAGGAAGATCACTGTGAGTTTGAGGCCAGCCTGGTATACATAATGAATTCAAGGCCAGCCCGCACTACACAGTGAGATGCAGTCTCAAAAAGAACAAACAAACAAACAAAAAACTCCTCACCCCCCAAAAACAGAATAATTTAAAGAGTGAAGCCCATTCCAAACTGTCTTTTTTTTTTTTTTTTTTAACATTTCTTGCGATAAGGTCTTGCTGGCCTTAAACTTACTATGTGGCTTAGGCTTGACTCAAAACTGTGATAATTCTCCTGCCTCAGCTTCCTGAGTGTTGGGACTTCAGGAGTGCACCATCATGCCCAGCTTCCCAGGTGTCTCTTAAAAACAGAAAAACACAGCCAGGTGTGGTGGCATATACCTGTAATCCCAGCACTCTGGAGGCTAAGGCAATAGGATCCCAAGTTTGAGCCCAGCCCGGACAATTTAGTGAGATAAATAAAAACCTGAGAAGGGCTGGTGGGAATGCAGCTCAGTGTGAAGGCCCTGGGTTCCAGCCCCAGTACCGGGAAAAAAACAGGGACTCCTAGTCACTGGAGCTCTTCATTTGGGAAGCAGCTGGGCCTGGCTTAGAGATGGCAGCAATCGGAGGCCACCTCTGATCTCACCACGGAGCAAGGAGGTGGTGCGGCGGCCCAGACTCACCTTCTTCTGTGACGGGGGGATTCGGATAGATCGGCCTGTCTGGTTTGCTATGTCCAGGTAGGGTGTGGTTTCGGGGTCTACCACCATCTCGGCTGCATCAGAACCAAAGCAATCCCATTAATCCAGTGACAACACCAAGTGACAACACGCAGGCTGCTGGGCTGTGGGGAGCCCTCCCCCCATGATCGTGGGCTCTGCTGCTGCTGTGCTGCAGCTTAAGGGGAGCAGTCCTGGGCGCCGCATACCTCTCTTTGCCAGGATCTCCAGCCCTTTCTTCGTTCTCTGAATTCGCTTTTCTTTGAGTTCAGCCTCATTCTGCTTCTCTTCCTCTTCCTGGGAGGTCTTCCTCACATCCTCCTCAGACTGCTTGAGTTCCAGCACCATCGCCTTCACATTGTGAGTCACTCCTTGCTCTTCTAGGCTTTTCCCTGTGAACACCAGCATTGCGTCTCATATAAATTAACCGCTAACAGTTCATTCCCCACGTGCTCAAGCACTTGCAAACCACCAGGCCACATCACTGGTAAAGATGTGCTTGGCCAGGTGTGCGTGGTGGCACACACCTGTGATCCCAACACTAGGGTGGCTGAGACAGGAAACCTGCTGTGTGTTCAAGGCCAGCCTGAACTACACAGTGAGATCCTATCTCAAAAAAACAAAAATGAAAAGGTTAAAAGCTAACTCTCCATGGAAAAATTAGATACACAAACCTAGCAAAAGCTACATCAAAGATGTATAAAAGCAAACAATGAAAAAGATAAACACAGATGCAGACAGATTTTAAAAGTATAATGATGTATACTACAAATGCAAAATTTTAACACAGTTCTGGAAAATTCTAGCTGGATTTCTTTTAAAGGAACCTGACAATCACTGAAGTACAAAAATAAAGACCCACACATTTTAAGTCAATTATATATTTTAAATGAATTGCATATGATGGGAGGGAGACTCACTTCACCAAGTTTTAAGACTGTCACAAACCCACAGAAAGGTGGACACTACAGTGAGTGGGCCAGAAAGTGCAGAACAGGGTCCAAGGCCAAAAAAAAAGAGACATCATCAATAACCATGCAAAGGGCCGGCTGTTCCCTCAGCAGAGGACACTGGAAGAAAGAAAAAGCTGGGTCTTCAGCCTCTAGATAAAAGGAGTCTCTGGACAGATTAGACCTCTTTGCTACATTAAACGAGGAATACACAAGTAAATGTGCAACATTCCTGTATTCCTAGGATCCTGGCACCGGGGAAAGAACTTGCTTAACAAAACAATACGTGAGAGAATAGATTTGATAACATCAGAATCAAGGACTTCTGCCCACGGACACCACCACACACCGCACAGCGATGAGACGGCAGCCACGGGGTATCTGTGGCATGTGGTGAGCACCGCAATGGCTGCGGAGTAAGCTGGAAAGGAAGGCAAGTCACCAAGCTCAGAAAGGTGAACTTGATTCATGAGGCCTCTGGAACCCCTGGTACCTGAGGAACCAGGAACCTGCTGCAGGAGCTGGTATCTCCCCCACCCAGCCCTTCAGCCGCCAGTGAGCAGGACCCACGGGCAGGCCGGGCCTTCCCACTCCCTTTCGAGGCTCGGTCTGAGGAGGCTCAATTCTCACAGCAGCACTCGACACCTCGGGCTGGAGAGGGCTGTGCTGCGTGCTGCTCCGGGCAGCGCTGTCTGTCAGCAGCCCCGGCCTTGACCCACTACAGGACAGGGCAGTCTTCCCCCCGAGATTCTCACAACCAAAAACACCTCCAGAGACCAGCGAGCATCCTGCAAGGGCAAAATCGAGCCCACCGCCAACCACAGCCACGATGCTCGGCGTGGCCTCTGTCCTTCCTCCATGCCATTAGGAACCCCAACGTCACAAATGCCCATCCTGGTGCTTCCATACGGGGCTGGGAGGCCACCCCGCTGTCCTCACACCGCCTCAGGGAGACTGGGAGCCCCCACCCGGAAATGCCCCTCTTCCTCTCCAGCACATGGCGGGCTGGGCACATCTACTGCAAAACCGTTTTCTGCTTCACACAAATAAGTGAACTTCTACAACAACTGGTTTGGAGTCATCAATGTAACAAAGTTAGAAATTTATGGAGAGAGGAAACATGAGAAAAAAATGCAGTCACTATCTCTGTATTAACTTGATGGAAACTTTCCATAACGTACCTAGCTGAAGCAGCTTCTTATTTATGACAATCTTGATGTAGTTTTCTTGAAATCCAAAAGTTTCAGCTATTCTGTAAAACAATACTAGTGAAAACTACAGGAAGACAAAGTTATTAATTATGATCTTTAAAAGGATTTTTTCTGCCTGGCATGGTGGTACGTGCCTGTAATCCATCCCAGCACCTGGGAGGCTGGCGCAGGAGGATCACTGTGAGTTCGAGGCCAGCCTGAGCTACAAAGTGAGCTCAAGGCCAGCCTGAACTGCATAGCAAGGCCTTCTCAAAAATAAGTAAATAAATACATAAATTAAAAATATGTAAGTAAAAATATAAACACACACAAGAACAATAAAGAAAAATAAAAACACACTGAGTGGGCAGACATTTCATTCTCACAGGTGCTTATCCATTTCCTTGCTAGATTTTTCATGTGATTTGGCT
Source organism: Dolichotis patagonum (assembly GCA_004027295.1). Lineage (NCBI taxonomy): Eukaryota > Metazoa > Chordata > Mammalia > Rodentia > Caviidae > Dolichotis > Dolichotis patagonum. Next base: position 20,495 of record PVJX010007099.1, on the reverse strand, counting down.
AAACCACATGCCCTTTTCTGAGTGAATACAATGAGTTGCTGATAAAAAAAAAATATCCAAAAAAACCCAAGTAGATGAAACAACCCATCAGGAATTTTGCTGTTGTGACAGGCAAGTATCTATTTATCCACAATGGGACAGCAGCTTGAAATCAGCTGAAGCACTTGGCTTAAGAGGACTGTAAGCTACCAGAGCACTAGGCAGTGGAACTAAAGAGTACATGAATCCCCGGAGACCGCTGTACCCACCCTCCATTCACGCACACCCCAAGAGCCTCTGCGCCAGCCTGCAGCCTCCACCCCTCCAAAGCCAGGCGGGAAGGAAGCCGGCAGTTGCCCCTGTTTTTGTGTAAGGTGAGGAGCGCAGCCTTCTGCCTTCTCGGGCTACTGATGGAGTGAGCCCAGGGAAGCAGCAGGGCACACACTCACTTAGACCGCAGGTCTCTGCCGCTGATGTGCAGTCTCGTCTCCAGCACGTTTTTCTTGTCCTATTTAAAAATAAGACAACATAAGACATGTTTGCCAGGCACAGTGGCACACGCCTGTAACCCCAGCACTCCAGAGGCTGAGGCAGGAGGATCGCCTCCTCAAGTTGAGACCAGCCTTGGCTACACAGTGAGCTCAAAGCCAGTACGAGCTACACAGTGAGACCCTGCCTCAAAAATAAAATAAAATAAATAATAATAAAATAGTAATAGTAAAGCATACTAAAATATAACATTCCTCTGTCTATGAAGTCTGCAAAGCTGGTGTCAGAGGACATTAACTTAGGTCACTAGCTAAATGCAGCCTGCCTGGAGAAGCCTGCCGATAGTACCCCACAGCAGGCTGACCTGGAAACCGGAATGTCCTTGAGAAGGTGGCAGTGGGGCTGGTCACACGGCAGCCACCCTTACAGTCAACTTCCAAACACTGTCGCTGTCATTCAGCTTCCCTCCAGCACACAGTAAACCCTACGCTCCTGTCCCTCCCATCTTCTCCCGTCCCTACCCATGACTGCATTTTCTGTCTCCACTTCTGCCTACTCTGGACATTTCCCAGAGGACCACACGACACGTGGCCTGTTGCTCGGCAAGTTTCTGGGCTCATGCATGCTGCAGAGGCACCAGGGTTTCACTCTTCTGAATCGCTGAAGCTTCCTGTGGGACAGACGTGTCCCCCTACCTACCCGCTCACCTGCTGGCGGACTCCAGGCTGCTCCTGCTTTGCGGCCCTTATGCAGCACTGCTCGGAATAAGTCACACTGAAGCTGTTACTTACACACTTCTGTCTCTTCTGAGAGGCACCGCTGAATGCCCGGCCACAGTGACATAGCTGGATGTCAGCTACTGAGACCATGGCCCCGAGACGAGGTGGCCTCACCAGGGCCCTGCCTGGGTGCGCAGCTCGCCACCTCCGACCTCCAGAGCACAGGAAAAGGACGAATTCCTTTGAGATGTGTCCTGCTGCACAGGGGGGTCCTCTTTGATCCCCCAGTATTTCTAACTATTAAACTAGAAAGCATGAAACTGTGACATCTAGAAGGTCCAAGGCAAACACACCTTGGGAACGGGCCAGTGTGAGAGTCCACAACAAGAAGTAAACTCACTTCAAGGCACTTCAGCTTTGGAGGGAAACTTTACAAAAATAACTTATTTCACCTGTAATCCCAGCACTCAGGAGGCTAACGCAGGAGAACTGCTGCAAGTTCAAAGCCTGCCTGGGTTACAAAGTGAGTTCAAGGCAAACCTGTATAGCACAGCGAAACCTTGTCTCAAAAAGACCCACCCCCCAAAAAAACTTATTTCATCACATCATGAAGCACTGGTAAATCTGGGGAAATTACTCACTTTTTTTAGTCTTGAAGGTAAAAACACCTCAATTGTAGCAATTCCAGTTGTTTTGTAATTTTGATTTCCTGTTCCACGCTCAATTGCTTTGCAACGTATTTCTTCTATTATCTTTTCTACTTCATTTTCGCAACACCCTAGCTTGTTAGAATACCTACCAGCAAGGTCCTAGGAAGAAGAATCAGAAAACACAGCTCAACATGAGACCAATGTCAAAAAACAAAACAAGGGCCAAATCTAGAAAAAGGCACGAAGGACCATAGGGCAGTCAACTCTGAAGCCATCCCTTCACTGTACTGAAATCCAGCCACAGCTCTTAGGATCCAGGAAAAAAAACTCAAACACCTACAAACAGACAGTAAAAGAGGTTTGATGGATACAATAAAAAAAACTGGAACTATTTTGGGGGGAAGAAGGGTCAGCACACTGACTCTTGTGCCCTCAATGCATTAAGGAAGTTATTTTAGGGAACAGTTCACTGTTCAACTCTCCTAGAGGGGAAAGATGGAAAATAGAGAAAACATTCTAATTTTTTGAACCTGTGAGAAAAAGATGGGTTACACTCTGTCTTAGTTACTTTTCTCTTGTGTCTGAGACAAAATACCTGATTCCCAAAATTAAGGAAAGAAAGGTTGATTGGCTCACTGTTTGTACAGGTTTCAGTTTATAATCTGCTGGCTCCAAGACAGGGTGGCATGTCACGGGGCAAGCGTTCATGGCAGTGGAAGACAGCAAAAGCAACAAGAGCAAAAAGGGAGGGCTTGCACGAGAAGGCTCTCTCTGTCCCTTATATTGTACACAGGTCAGCCACCTTAGGGTGGGTGCAGCACTCACACCCCCAATTCCAGCACTGGACAATGAATCAATCACAAACTCTAGATTCAGGCTCCTCCAAAAACCACACCCTCCATGACCACGTAAGGGGTAGGGATGACACACACAACACATCCAGACACAAAGCTAACATACTCAAACAAACAATTTTCTCAATAGAAAACTCTAAGTCACTAGTTGCAAAAAGTATTTGCCAAGGAGAGGTCTAGAATTTAGAAAGAAATTTCAAGGATTTAAGGGTTCTCAAGAAATGATGTGAAAGCTGGGGATATAGTACATCGACACAAGTCCTTGCCTGGCAAGTACAAGGTCCTCAGTTTAATTCCTAGCACCAAAAAAAAGTTTGTAAAATGATGTGAAGGCCATGCATGGTGGTATTTGCCTGTAATTCCAGCACTCAGGAGGCAGAGGCAAGAGAGTCATGTGAATTCAAGCCTGGCCTGGGCTACATAGTGAGTTCAGGGTCTGCATAGTAAGACTCTGTCTCAAAAAACCAAAATAAATAAGTAAATTTAAAAAGATAATAATAATGCTCTAATTTTCTGGAAAACCCTACTACCTACCTAGTGAAGGTATCTGTTTTCCTCCTGACACCAAGTGGCTATTCTATGGTTCCATTCATTTCTGACACTCACTGCCCAGGGTTGGGGTTGGGCTTCACAGGTCTAAGGACTCTGTCCCATAGAAGGCCCTTACTTTAGGACCAGGTGCCCAGTGTCCAAGGACCAGGTCACCCACACTTCTGCCCCACATGGTTATGAAGCCGAGGGTCCCCAACCCCCACCCTCAGGTATGCTACTTTGCTATGAGCCAGGGACTGCAGGAACACAGGACACTTACTGTTCTGTCATAAGATAAAGGAAAACAATGAACAATGAGCTAAGAGGGAAGGTTGGGAAGGCCTGAGTGGTGGGTCTGTGGCCCCCAAGACTGACCTAAAGCAGCTTTGGCACTTGGTCCTCTCTGCCAATTCAGAAGTCACTCAGAAGCTGCCAGTCATTTAGGGTTTTTTCCGGAAGCAGGAGTAGGGCCTTAACACCACCTCCTGCAGCACTCCCTTCCCCAGAGGCTACAGGGTGGAGCCAAAGCACCCTACGCTCATTACAGTTTGATCTGTTGGTGACCAACCCTGTTCTGAAGCTCTCTAAGGGCCACCAGGCATCATTAGACAGAAGATGCTCTTACCACCCTCTCCACTTCTGCAAAGGCTTTAGCTCTGCCAGGAACTGGTTGGTACAAAGATCAAATATCTTCCCTATCATTTGCAGCCAAGAGGCCACAACAACCAAACTCCGAAGAACAGAACAAGCCGGGCATTGTGGTGTGCATCCTTAATCGCAGCACTAAGGACGCTGTGGGAGGACTGCCAAGGGGTTGGAGGCCAGCCTGGGCACCACAGTGAGACCAAGGCCAACTTGAACTACATAATGAGACTCTGTCACAAAACAAAACGTGGACTTCCCATGGTGTGCATCTAGATAGACATGCCACTCTGCTGGAGGCCCAAAGCCCCGGAACACAATTGATCTTAGAGTGGAACCTCCAGGGTAGGAACCAAAAGACATCTTTCTCTTTCTAAATGAATTGTGCCAGGTACTTTGTTACAGTGACAGAAAGTTGACTACAACAATGCCTGAGAAATGAGATAAGAGTCTCATATTAATAAAGTGTCAGTAATACAGCTCAGTGGTGGACGGCTTGCCAAGCATTCATGACACCCTGGTTCAATCCCCAGCATGATGAAAACACCTGTATCAGTAAACGAAAAAAATAAGCTTGCTGACTACCTGCTCATCGTAAATTCTTTTGGTTACAGTCAAAGTTTATATGGCTGTGCCTGGCAATTTCTGATGACTAACTAGCAAGGAGGTTTATATTACTGCTAATTACTTATGTCTTTTTTTTTTTTTTTGTACTGGTGATTGAACTCATGACCTTGAGCTTGCCAGGCGGCATTTATGCCACTGAGCTAAATCCCCAGCCATACTTATATCTTAAAAGAAAAAAATACCTTTAATGCCAAACCAACGTCTTTATTTTCATCTGTATATGGAGGTTTCCAAAGCTGAATCTTGTCTTCCCTTAGAAACTGGGTCAATTTTGCTTGAAGATATTTCTTTTGTGCCATCCTTGAAAACAAAATTGGATATTAATAAAACCTCAATCATATTTAAAAATATTTTATAACTTACCTAACATACTGAGATGCTACAAAGAGTAAACAGAGCTCCCCGTCACCCATTTAATCTAAATTACTAGTTTTAATTACCTTTATAGGCTTTCCTAAAATATATATGCTTAAATAATACATCATATGTTCACTGATTTACCTTCTATTTAATATAAAATATTTCAAAGTTGCTATTATGTAGCAAGAAGAATTATACTTTTCTCTTACCCTATTAGTTTGGTTGGTTGGTTGGTTGTTTTTTGAGACAGGGTCTTGCTGTATAGCTTGGCCTGGCCTTGAACTTACTATGTAGCCCAAACTGGCTTCCAACTCTCAGCAGTCCTCCAGCCTCAGCCTCCTGAGTGCTGGGATTACAGGTATGCACCGCCACACCTGCCCCTATTGTTACAGACAGCTGAGCTATTAGAAATATTATAGGCAGTCAGACAGGGTTAGGCCTTCAATGAAGCCGGCATAGAGGACTAGATGTGTGGTGACCTTGCAGCAGACACACCTCTTGCTGTGGGCCAGATCTGGGACAGAGGCAAAACAAATGCAACCACACTCTTAAGTATAATCCTTAGGGATTAAATCTGTATCACTTTGAGAAGTCGAGTCACCATTCCAATCCCTAGGGAAGTCACCACTAAGAATGCCCGCTTTCTACATGACTAGCTTCCCCATTTGTTCCCAATTTAATCAATTTTACCTGAGCTATTAATCTTATTGGTTGACCATAGCTCTGTCCCACCTCCTGCCCATCTGCCTTGTGAGTTCCCAGTTTTCCCCAACTTTAGACCCGCCTTACCTCATGGTTTTATTCTATTAAAATCTCGAGAAAATACAGAATCTTTGGCAACCCACTCGGGACCCCTTCTGTCTCTCTCTCTCAGACAGAAGCTTTCTTTCTCTCAATAAGTATTTCTACTCATAACCTCCATTGTTCCTAAAATTCATTCTTCAATTTTAGAGAACACGACCTTGTACCGGACATAAAGTAAGTCGGGAGTTTCATTCCTATATATCACTATTACTTTGTAATCTAAGAGAAAAGATGAATTCCTACAGCAAAATGAATCTCTTTAAGCAACTCAATATAGAGCTTGTAAATTCACCTATACCTTGGTTAATTTAACACAAAACAAAAAAACCAACCACCTTGGTAGCTGAACATAAAGAAAACTAGCTTGAACAGTAAACTGGCAATAAAATTACCCTCTAGATTAAAATGTATTAAAAAGCTACAATAGTAGAGAACATGTGATAGCACAATAGCCCATCTACATACACTATTCAGATCCAGCTTTGACTGGCTGTCATTTTACCACTGGGAAAACCCAGCCCTAGATTTCTAAAAAGATCTGGCAGGGGTCAGAAAATTAGGGGATGTGCCATAACTTTAAGCACTGAGACTTCTGCCTATGACACTATGCTTTACACTGTCACACAATCCCTTGCTGCTTGTCTGCCCCACATATGCAAGTCCCTCTCCTGGAGCCACGGTGGAGCTGTCCAGGCACCCTGCACTAACACAGTCATTCAAAGGCACGTGTGAGGTTGCTCAGACATGTGAGGCACCCGACAGGTACTGTGTGGTGCTTTAGGATCTGCCAAATCACACAAAGAATAAGAAAAGCAAAAGGTTAATACGTCATGAACGAACAAGTTCTAGAGTGAAAAATGGATTGATATAATCTACATGAGTAACTTTTTCTTATTCTTATCCACGCAAACCCAATTCACCTGATTTTTTGGTCAGGGATTAGCTCAGTGGGACAGCACCTGGCAAGTGAACGTGAGCTCCTGAGTTTGATTCCCAGTACTCCCCCCAAAAAACATAAACCAAGTATAGCGGCTTGATTACAGAACGTAGTGGCAGAGGGCTGGGCCCTCAAGGGAGTCAGTGCAGAAGCTAAGAGCTTAGTGAAACTGTGGCTGCTGGCCCCTCTGGGGCAGTTTAAAGCCACAGTGGCTACATTTACATACTTCCCTAAAGGAGAAAACAGAAGTTTGGGATTACTGGTAACACTCTTTTGAGATTTCCCATTATCTCATTAGGAGTGGCCATCCTTCCCACCAAGACTAAGATCACTAAAACGAAAACGAAAACGAAAACGAAAACGAAAACTAAAACTAAAGACAAGACTACAGATTACTGATCAAGGTTAATGATGTTACCCATATGCCCTTGCTACCACTGGATCAATATTACCTCAGTGATTATACTCACAACCTTATTGATTAATCATAATTTTGACCTACACTGTACCCAATTCATGATTTTCATCTATAAAACTTCCTTTGAGAAGTGGGCTTGTTGGCGACCCATTCAGGACCCCTCCTGGCTCTCAGGAGCTATTACTATTCCCCATTCCTTTTCTCCAATAAATGTTCCTACTCTAAACCTCTGTGGTTTAAAATTCATTCTTCAACTTCAGGGAACACGAAATCCACATATCTGATATTTAACATTTCCTCTGTAACAGCTTCAGTATCATATAATCAAGTGTATTTACAATAAAGTTCCAGGTTATTTTATGAGTTGGCGGTGGGAAGTAATCAGTATATGGAGGAGAAAAAGGAAGAAAGAACAAACAATGAGGGAGGATGCTGAGCATATGCTGAGTGACCCATGAGAGAATTCTAGATTTCCGGCACTAACAAACCGTTTCTCATAGCAAAGCACACCAGTACTTTAGGAACATCAGCTTTTCAAACACAACCTAAAAGACCACTTTACTTACTACTCATAAATCTTCGGCAATTCTGAGTGAAACATCACGGTAAGTGGCCAGTGGAGGGTAGGATTGCGTACAGCACCCCAGCTATCTGGAAGGCCTAATCAACTCTAGGCAGCAAAAAATACAGCTAGACAGTCTACACCGGTGTAAGACACAATGTTTAAAACTTAAACCACGGAGCTGGACCTGGCGGCACACACCTGTAATCCCCGCACTCGGAGAGACCGAGGCAAGAGAATCGCTGCAGGTTCAACGCAGCCTGGGCTACACAATGAGTTCAAGGCCAGCCTGAACGGCGCAGTGAGATCCCCTCTCAAAAAACGGAAACAAAACAAAATTACTATCTCTCAACCAAAAAACTTCAATTACAGACAACAGAACAAATGACAGCTCGTTACAAAGCTTTTAAAAAGCTTAACAAACCCAGGTTTCGGTTTTAACCAGCGAACTGTAACTTTCGCCCAAACATGGTCTTTCCATGTTTCACATCCTCTTCTGTACTGAGCGATCCAATCCAGTTTTAACCAGATCACTGACGGACACACGCACACACACCTATGTACCCCCAATACGTCACGTTTTTACTGAAACAGTAATTTAAAAAACCGTGTGTTAAAATGGGAGCAGGAGGAGGAGGGTGAGGCCGGAGACAGCCGTCTTCCGCGAATACAGCCTGCTCGGGTTCCCCCTGCAGAGGCGGCGCAGCCTCGGGACGAGCCAACGACCCTCACCCGGTGGGGTCCTGCCAGTCGCCCAGCCACCGTGGACCGGAAGTTGGGCCCTCCGACTCTCACGCCGCCCGCGCAGGCTGCTCACCCGCCGCCACCCTGCCCGGTGAAGACGACAGGGCCAGGCGGAGCCTCGACCTGGAGCGTTGCGCCGCCGCCCCTCACCTGCGCCACCGCCCCTACCGCCGCTGCGTCCGCGGCGACGGCCTGAGTGCCCGGATGCGGCAGGGCCGCCGTTTGTTTTCATTCCGGGTGATGCCGGCCCCGCCTCCGCTCCCCCACCCCCGCCGCGCAGAGCAATACGGAAGGAAGGCTGTGGGCGGGGACAGAGGGGCGGGATGTGGGCGGGGCTTGAGCAGAGCGGGCGGCCCTGGTGGGCGGGGATATTGCTGGGATGGGCGGGGCTTGCTAGAGCAGCTTTGGCACAGGGCGAGGAACTGGAATGGCAGAGGTAGGGAGGGGAGGGGAGGGGCCAAGCTCAGGGCCCGGGGCGGGACGACCTGTGGGCGGGGTTATCTGCCGGGTCCGAGCTAAAGTAGAGCGGGAGCTAAAGGGGGCGGGGTGAATTAGGCGGGGCGAGATATGGGAGGGTTAAAATGGGGCTATTTGGGGGATGATAATCTAGGTCTAGTTTGTCAGAGGAAATTGAGTCTAGGGATTTTTTTCGGGGTGTGTGCTAGGGTTTGAACCCGGGCCTCACACTTGCTAAGCAAGTGTCCACCATTAAACTGCATCCCCGAGACCCCTTCTTACAATTTTATTTTGAAACAGTCTGCCTAAATTGCCCAGGCTGGGCTTATACTCGCAGTCCTCCACCCTCCCTCTCTTGAATAGCTGAGATGACAGGCATGTGCCACTTGAGGCTGGCTGTTTCCAGCTCCTGTCTGTGCTTTGCGGGACCTGAGCAAGTCGCTAACAGGTAACAGTAACCTCACTTCTGTGCCGTGAGTGGCGCTCAGTGGGAGGCATGCAGAGTGACTAGGTGCTGCCTCTAAGACCACTTCACTTGTGCTAATTGGCCACTCGTTTTTTCGTGAGATTCGGAAGCTGTGATCCTTCAAGCCGACCCAATACTGACACAATGTGTTATACGAGGGCAAGAAGAGTGTGGAAAAATTATTCACGATGCCCAGAACCTCCTCGGCGTTCACCGCATGGAGGGCACATTGCCACAAGAGTGGAGTCTGATCTGTGTTGGTCTCATTTGCCTTAGTCAATGAGACATTAGGAAACGTGACAGGGACTAGCTAGCCACCAGCCTGAAGGAGAGCCCCTCAGAGGCACCTGAGTTAGTTCAGCCCGGAACTGCCTGTTCTGTGACTCAGGAATCAAGTAAAATGGTTGTTATTTTAAGCATTAGACTTGGGACTAATTTGTTATCAGGCTAAATGATATAGCATTATTTTCAAGGCAGGCCTTGAACTATAGTCAGGCCTTACTTGTTGGACTGAAATAGTTATTCGGAGGTAACGGTATATATAAATAATCTTTAGCAGTTTAAAAGAAACAAATGTCAATGTCAGTTTGTTTTCTTTGTAACAGTAAATAAGAAACTTACTTGTATTTGTTTGTTTTGTTGTTGTTGTTTGAGACAGGCTGGCCTTGAATTTAAAGCCATCCCTGGCCTCCCAAATACTGAGATTACAGGTGTGCACGGTACTTAACAACCAATTTACTTTATCCAGTAAAACTTGATGCTTTTCCTGAGGGTACTATAAACTCTCTATCTTTCCATAGATCTTCTGTGTGATTTTAAAGTTTTCTCTGTAGTTACATTAGCATATATTTTCAGCTTTTATTTTGTTGAAATATAACTCATATACCTTACAATTGACCAATTTGAATTATTCAATTCAGTTTTTTAGTATGTTTGAAGAGTTGTTACCATCACCACAAATAAATTTAAATATTTTCATTATCCACAAAAGCACCCTGTGTCCATTTGCACTCACTTTTAACTCACCCTAAACTCTCAGACTACCCATCCCCCACTTACCTTCTCTTCTCCCAGCCCCTGGCAACCGAACTGCCTGTTTCCAGATTTGCTCCATTTGAACATACCATAAAAATGGAATCCTGTACAATATGTGGTTCTTTGCTATGGGCTTCTTTCACTGAGCCTAATGTTTTGAATGTTAATCCTGGTTGTATGATGTATTGGTATTTTATTCCTTTTCATCGCCAATTTCTATCAGATAGATGTGCTACATTTTGTTTATTTATTCATCAGTTCATGGACATTTGGACAGTTTCCACTTTCTGGAAATGAATAATGCATTAGTAAACATTAAGGAACAATTTTTTTTGGCATCCACATATTTTCAGTTGTCTTGAATACATGCCAAGGAATGACAGCAGGTGGTTCCTATTGTTACAGGCAACTAAGTTAGATAAAAAATATTATAGACAGACAGGGCTTGGTCCTCAAAGGAGCTAGAAGCCCAGATACTTTGCAACTGTGGGGGACACACTCATCCTGAAGACTGATATTTTCAATAGGTCTCTATTACTCTGATAGAGCCAGGAGTGAATATCCCAACCCTCTTTGGGAAGAGTCACTGCTTGTTAAACATGCCCTCTTGCTATATGACTCACTTCCCCATTTGTCCCCAATTTAATCTGTTTTACCTGAGCAATTAATCTTATTGGTTAATCATAGTTCTGTCCCACCTTATGCCCACCTTTCGAGGTCCCAGATTTTCCCCCCCTTGGACCCATCTCATCTTGTGGTTTTACTCTATAAAAGTCCCTAGAAAAGACAAGAGTCTTTGGCAACCCACTAGGGAGCCCTTCTGCCTCTCTCAGAAGCAGCTTTCTTTCTGTCAATAAATATGTTCTGCTTTTAACCTCTGTTGTTCCTAAAATTCATACTTTGATTTTAGAGGACACAAACTTGTACTGGACATCTAGTAGGTTGGGAGTTTCATTCCCCTATGTCATTTGGAGGTCCCACCAGGATCGCTGGATGGAGGTGAGAGTGCTTTTGTTTCATAGACTGTGGACTGGGACTTGTTTAGGTAACACATTTTTATGCTTCAAATTTTGATTTTTCTTTGCCCATTGCTTGTAATTATTTGTGCCTTGTCTTTGCCCATTGCTTATAATTGCCTTGTCTTTTACATAGTTTTGTTAAAATGATGATATAGCTAAGTTAAAACATGGAAGGTTATAAGGTTATGATATTTCTTTAATGGGACATTTTTATTATTTTGTTCTTGTACATGTTGGATTTAAATTAGTTGCTAAATGTGCTGGTACTTCTTGCTTGACTGTATTTAGACAATAGCACCTGAGAAAATAATATTAGAATATCCCTAGCAGACTTTAATATAAACTTCTGTAAAAAGATTCTTCTTAAATGAAATCTAGCTCAGACTTAGAAAATATGCATGTCTAAAATAAAGCCTGAGATTCCTGCTACCATTTAAAAAGCACTAGGTTATTGGCCATTCTTTAAGACTTGGAGGACAGGTTTCACTGAGACAGACTGGCTCTGATCCTTTTTAGAGGAAGTGTCAACCCCCTTTGGCTTAAGTTTCATTTCTTCATTTCTACTCATTTCCTCCCTTTGCACTTTCCTTATAGAGGCATGTGAAATTAGAAAGAATTCTAGATTGTTCCAACCTTTTCCTCCTGAGTTAAGCCCTAGAAAATAAGCATTTACTAATGCCAAAGATAAGGAAATCATCTTAGATGAGAGACACATACCCCATCTGCGGGTCAGATGAAACATCAGAATTTTGCTCACTCAGGAGAACACACATAAAAGCCATGTCCTGGCTTAATGTTCTGGGCAACAGTCTCCTCTGGAGATTGAACCTGAGACACAATGGAAAGAACCAACTTCTGGGTGAAACCAGAAGGAGCTATTTCCAAAAGCAGCACATTTATGGGACCTAAACACGTGTAGACTAAGGAGGCTTTCCAACCTTTCAAGTTGTGGGCTTTAGAACCTTTATCGTAAATTTATAGAGCACTAGGTAATGATCTTACTCAGGCTTTTAACTATCCCTTATATCATGGTTGGTATAACTTTGTGATAAGTCATGGGATTGGGGAGAGTTGGAGCTCTAATTTTGTTCCTTTATCAAAGCTGTTTAGACAGTTCTGAGTCTTTTCTATTTTCACAGAAATGTAAGAATCAAAATGTTAATCTTTACGAAAAACAATGTTGGCAGTTTGATAAAGGATTGTGTTTTTTGATCTTTATTATTTTCTTCTGTCTTTTTGGTTTTATTCTTTTATATTTAATTTCTCAAAGAAAAATATGAGGATATTTCATAACTTTCTTCTTTTCTAATAAATGCACTTGGTGTTAAAATTTTTTTAATTTTTTTAATTAAAAAAAAATCCCTCGTCGAACTTTGACAGGTAGTGTTTACTCTGCCAGCTAATCACTCTTATAGCAGCTGTCACTCTTGAAAAGCAGAGGACAGAGTTCCTCAGCATCAGTTCAGTGAGTCCCCATTGAAGCCAGTGGCCAGTGGAATCAGTGGACTGTTGACCAGACAGACAGCTGGATTCCTTTCTGGAGACTGATATCTAGTTGTGTTGGCCAATACAAACTGAAAACAACTGAGGGGTCATAGCCAGGACACCCAGGCTTTCTTCAGTGGGCACTGGCTCCTCAGCTACAGATAAATCTCCACTAACCTATCTACTTATATCTCTCTGCTAACAAACTAAACATGTTCCCTAAACTTTTCAGGCAGTTAGACCACCTCTCTCAGAAAGTAGGCTGAGGCAGCTCCCAACAGTTGTTCACATGTCAAAGAAACTAGCAGCAAATAATTTGAATTTGTGCCTTACATATGCTAATTAGGAGTAAGTAGCCTTTCCTTTTCTGTGTGCTTAAAAGACTGATGTGCCTTTACTAACAGGCAAAAAATAATTGATAGATGATAAATGTTTAACCTGTGAGCTTCAAATAAAGCATAACTATGTCCCACTGCTAGCAAAGATTGCTTAGGTAATTAGACAGAGAAAACAAATGCACTGGAGACTTTGCCCGTGGGCCCAGGACAGAGTTCCCCAGGTTTATTTGTTGTCTTTATCTGTTTCCCAGGGAATCTCCTGTGCAGAACAGAGAAATCCTCTAACTCACCTTTTTACAATAACCAAAAGCAATGGTTTATCATAAGGTTACGCTTCCTTCTTTAAGCATTCCTGTTACAACTAAGCATGTGGAAACCAAACTCACAGGCTACCTGGGAAGATAAGATTGCACACCAGTCTGAGGCTGGATAGGCTGGCTGAATTTATCTACTCTCTCTAGAGGGCATCCACCTGCCCTGGAGTGGAATTAACCCAAAGGACACCTTGAGGACATTCATCAAATAGGAATAAGAAAGGGACATCTTAATTTATCTCCTTTTTGCATAGTTAGATAGCTCAGTATCAAAGTTTCAGGCACTACAGGGCTAAAGATATAGCCCTGTAAATAAAGATTAGCCCTAAAGATATAGCTCAGCAAAAGCTCCTGAGTTCAATTCCTGGTGCTGAAAAAAAATTTTTCATACTCTTATGCATTGCTATTTATATTACAGACATGGGCAACTCCATGCCAAAGCCCCTTACTCCTTGGGAATACATTCTTAAGCACTGGAAGATGTTCAATCCTTCCGTGCTGAAAAAGACCCCTAGAGCCGCAGTGGAATACAGAGGAAAGTATCAATTATGATGTTCTTTTACAACTAAATCATACTGTAAGAAAGAGAAGAAAATGAATTGCTTTATGTTGAAACTTTATTTACATTAAGACATAATTCTAAGCCAGGGATTTAGCTCAGCAGCATAAGCACCTGCCTGGCAAGTGCGAGGTCATAAATTCAATCCCTGGTATGAGAGAGAGAGAGAGAATTCTTACTTATGCTCCAGGTGTAATTATAGTCTTTATGAGACTACTCCCATTCATAGGTCTCTTTCAGTGACTTAAAGCAAATTAAGCTAGAACTAGGAAACTTTTCAGATGACTCTGCTAAGTAAATAGATGTCTTTAGAGGATTTACTGAGACCTATAAGCTAGATTGGAAAGATAAAATGGTACTCTTAAATCAAACATTGACTTCTAGTGAGTGACGAGCAGCATTGCAAGCTGCTGTTGCCTTTGGAGATGAATATCATGTTGTTACTTTTAGAAGGTCAGAAGATAGACAGCCAGGGGAACCACCAGTTCCCACTGGGGCACAAGCAGTTCCTACCCAAGACCTCAAGTGGCCTGCCAACAATACAGGAGGTTGGAACAGGAGACACTTTCAAGTGTGTATTCTTCAAGGTCTAAGGTCAAGCCTTCTGGTTATTTTAAATTATCAGTTATTTTTCAGGAGAAAGATGCAAATCCCTCTGACTTCTTAGATCGTTTATTAGAGGCACTAGTAAAACATATGTCCATAGATCCTGATTCAATAGAGGGACAGATTTTACTTAAAGACATATTTATTACCCAGTCAACTCCAGGTATTAGAAAAAACCTACACAAGATAGCCTTGCTTCAGGTGGTTCACTTGATTCTTTAGTAAAAACTGCTTCCTTAGTATTCTGTAGTCAGGACTGGGAGAGAACCAAAGAGGGAAAACAAAGAGACCAAAAAGTAACTGCCTTTGTTGTGGCCTTAAAAAAAAAAAAAACCAGACCCTAAGTCTGATTCTTGGGGCTCCAAGAAGAGTTTGACAACGACACCTACCTGCTATCACAGCCACAAGCCAGGCCACTTTACTAGGGACTGCCTTAAGAGGCCCCCCAAGCCCCAAGCCATGCCCTAACTGCAAAGGTGACCACTGGAGATCGGACTGTCCTCTGAGGCCAAGGCCCTAGGGTTCAGACCCACCCTGTCAGCTGGTGCAGCAGGACTAAAGGGCCTGGGGCACTAGTCTCCTCCCTCTGGCCAGACTGTCATCCCTGCCTGTCTTCTCCATGGAAGAGTCCTGAGTAGTCAACTGCTGGACATCGGCACATGTCTCTTTGTCCTTCTCAGCTCTGGTCTTCCTTCTAGGCTAGGCATTGTACCTTAATAAAGTCACCAAAATATATGTTGCTTAAACTGTAACTGGTATAACTTTCTTGTCACTCAGTCCTTTTAGTTATGCCTAAAAGCCCAACTCCAATCCTGGAGAGATTTTTTCCAGTTAAATGCTGTAATATATATATCAAGGTTGCCAACTAATCAAAATGATGCTGAGACTGATTTTTACAAATATAGTAAATATTGTTGTTCATGCATAACGACTTAACAGAGTTTTTTATCTGTCAAAATAATATATTGGGACCAGGGATCTAGCTCAGTGGCCTAAGCACCTGCCTGGTAAGTATGAGGTCATGAGGTCATGAGTTCCATCCCTGGTACCACCAAAAAAAAAATTATATATATGAACTGGTTTTCTCAACACTGGGGGAGCTCGGTTCTCACTGGTTTCTGTTCCCTTTAAGGGAAGAGGTGGAAGATAAAAGGGTGTATGGGCTGGGCAGCACAGGATGGTAGGGAGGACACGCCCTACAGCGCAGAGGTCCTGGACCAGTCTGCACAGACCACCTCTCTTTTGAACAGGGAGAATGAGTGTCACATGGGGAGTTGATAGGGACCAGAGACCATGTTGGAGCAGGTGAGAGACAACTGGCTTTAATCCTCTCAGAACCTGATCAGGGACAGACGACCCTAGGGTTAGATCTGGAGAGGCAATGGGGGCTTTGAGCAAGGCTAGAGACAAAGAAAAGAGACAATGAGAAAAGCGGGATGAATGCCGGGCATGGCAAATGAGGCAGATGGTTTGGCGAGGATGTCTTGTCCAAGAGGGGGCAGGGTAGGTGGGAACAACTAGAAAGGAGAGGGGAAAAATCATTGACTCAACCGGTCCCCACGTAGTGGAGTTTAAAAGGCCTAGGGACTGTGCCATCCACAGAATTTCTATTGCCTGATAGAAGTTGGAGCCAGGGAAACTGGTCCTTGAAAAAGAGGCAAAGTGGGCGAGTTGTGGACTTACCTCCACCACAAGTCACTGGGAGCTCGGCATGGAGACATCTGAAGGATAATCCTGGAGGTGCACCCTGTATGGGGAAGCCCTGGCAGCACCCTTGGTGGTTCACTAGGACTTCAGTCCAGCTTATAGCTGTGGATCTCTTTCTTTCTTTCCGTGTGTGTGTGTGTGTGTGTGTGTGTGTGTGTGTGTGTTTCTGAAACAGGGTTTCACTGTGAAGCTCAGGCTGGCCTTGAACTCCCAGAGATCCTCCTGGATCCTCCTGCCTCAGCCACCCCAGTGCTGGGATTACAGGTGTGCGGACCACACCCGGCAGCTGTGGGTTTCTTACAGTGGGGCCAAACAGTTGAACTCAGAAAGAGCTGTTTGTGGGCAATTTCATCCCTACTATTAAAAACTTTGAATGCCAAATCAATTAACTCCTGCTGTGGGTTTGAGGGCCTACCTCCAGTTTCTGCAACTTTTTAAAAAATATCTGGAGCAGATTGGGTAGTCAATGCATCTTTAAAATCAGTTGGCCTTCGGGGCCTTCTGGGCCCAAGGCCGTATAATGTTTGAGGGCAGCAGCCAGGCAGGACACAAACTGGGCTGATTTTCATCTTTTGTCTGGGCGATTTCCTTAAAGCTGTCATAACTGACGCCCGTGTGCTGCCTCGAGGAGCCCTCCGGGGCTCCTCCAAGCACAGCACGGTCTGTGCTCATTAGCTGATTAAAGTTCCAGTTTGGGTTGAGCCAGGGTCCAGCCGCAGCTCCTTCCTGAAGGTCAGGTTCAAGGTGCCTGTGGTCCTACACTGGGGCTAAAGCCCAGACATGTTCCCACTCCTCAGGCGAGAGAGAGGAAGAACAAAGGATATTTAGGGCATCCCAGGTGAGGTCATACAAGAGAAAGGTGCTGGTTTTGGGTCGACCCGACGTGAAGACAGCTCAGCTGCAGGGCTGAGGCCAGCGGTGCCAGGGAGAAGCCCGGAGCTCGGAAGCTGCTCCACTGGGGGTGGGGCAGGAGGGTGCCAAGGGAGCGCCAGGTCAGCAGGGCCCTTGGTCAGGCAGGAATTGGCATAGGAGGGAGGTGGAGGGGACAGGGATGGGAGGCAAAGGGGAATTTGGGAGGGACCCCATGAAGAACACAGTAGCTGTGACGAACACTTGGAGTGTGAGGAAAGCCCAAACAGCAGTCACCTCAGCTCCTTCCTCAGCTGGCAGCGGCAATTATCCAGCTCTTGCAAAAGGGAAATATCAAACACCATGGACAGGCCACTGAGATTGATTGTCCAGCTTGTAACGTGGCCACACTGTATTACAGAAAATATAAGCCCTTTGGGTGTCAGGACAGGAGGGAAAGAGGTCTGAGAGTTTGCAGGAGGCAAACCTGAGGGGAGGATTTGGGGACCGAGGGTGGGTGCCTCCCGGAGTACGGAAAGCGCGCAGGGGAACACAGGTGGACGTCTCCGGCTGGGACCTGAAGTTTGAGCAACTGAGCAAGACGAGCGTCTCGGTGAGCGGTCAGACGCAGCCTTCTTGGGAGTGCTTTGCAAGACCAGCACTCAAGTTTAATGAGCGTGAGAAGCAGGCTGAGTCTCTCTCCGACTTTATGCAGGAAAATAAAGGGGAAGCAGGGAGAAGAAAAAGGGAGGAGAGAGACGGTTGGGGAGCTGACCAAGCCTAAACGCATGGCGAGAGCTGGGGCCGTAAAGGCGAAGTCGGAGGGACTGATGTCGCCAAGTGTTCTCAGCCACTGAGCAGGAGGCTGGGGGAGCACTTGAGATCCGCACTGCAAGGGAACCTGTCCTCTGTCTCTTGGGTTTCCAATGTGAGGCCTGGACCACTGGCTAGGCTCTTGTGAAAGCAACAAGGCATTCGGTTTAATACCAGGTCCAGCCAGACAGAGGGCAAAAAAGGCCATCTGTGGGGAACAGAGAGAGGCAGGCTTTTGTTTTTTTTTTAAATAGGGATTGAAAGAAAGCAAGGAATGTCAGGCAGGAAGATGTTAAACATCTGTGGTCAGAGTTCTCTGGCTGCCTTGCACCTCCGTGGGCAGAATCCTCGAGATGTCCAAGGTAAATTTGTGGGTGGCTCCAGATAGCTAGGGACCGGCAGGATTCCTGGTCCTAATCTTATCTCTTTTATGACATTTTCTATTCGCCAAGGCCAGCCTTGGTGCTGAGCTGGGACTCTGATGCTCCTCTCAGGAGCCTCCTTAGAGCCACCCCTGTCCTCTTCACGGGACTTATCCCTCCAAGTTTCGGGGCGTTTTCATTAAATCTGCATTTTCTTTAGCACATTGAAGATGTTGATCTTCTTAGCTTCTGGTTTCACTGTTTCTGGGGTCACCTGACTATTCTAGAAGTCAAAGGGCCTTTTTTCCTAGTACCTTTTATTATTATTATCATTATTATTATTATTATTATTATTTTATTATTAAAGATAGGGTCTTGCTCTGTAGTTTGGGCTGGCCTTGAACTTACTATGTGGCCCAAACTGACCTTGAACTTTGTGGCAATCCTCCTGCCTCAGCCTCCTGAGTGCTGGGATGACAGGCATGCACCACCACTTCTGGCTCTCCTGGTTTCTTTTGGCATTCTACCTCAGTCCTTGCTTTTCAGGAGTAGGTGTGACCCCCTTTGTGTTCGTGGGTGTTAAGTCACAGACTTTCTGAATCTCATGGTTTTCATCAGTTTTGGGAAACTTCACTCTGGGCTATTAGCTCATTAAATACAGTTTCAACCCTGTTCTCTGTCTTTCTTGGAGAAATTAATTCTTGCAGGTATGGCTGACTTCTCATCCCATCCAGCTGTGACTCTGGGATGGTTCTTCTCCCTGGGGAGAGGAATAATGTCTGTGATGGAGCTGCCTCCTCCTAACTTCCTGGTCATGAACAACCCAGCCTTCTGGTATTCTAATTTCTAAGGAGAAGCCTCTATGAATCTCTGGGATGTGAGCACCCTGGAGGTGACACCCCTCTCCCCTGTCTCCCTGTGTCACTCCAGGGGACAGAGATTCAAGGCGACCAGGAGGCCCCCAATCTCCTGCAGAGCAATAAACCTTTTCCTTCCACCAAATTCTGTCCCCCAAGTTTTCACAGAGCATGCCGGGCAAATGCTCTACCACTGAAATACAGCCTCAGCTCTTTTTATTGATTGTTGAGACAGGGTCTCACTATGCAGTTCAGGTTGGCTATGAGCTCACTTCGTAGCCCAAGTTGGTCTCAGACTCTCAGCAATCCTCCTGCCTCAGCCTCCCAAGTGCTGGTGATATAGGGGAAAGAAACTCCCAACCTACCAGATGTCTGATACAAGTTTGTGTTCTCTAAAATCAAAGAATGAATTTTAGAAACAACAGAGGTTAAGAGCAGGATATATTTATTGAGAGAAAGAAAGCTTCTGTCTGGCTGGAGGATTACCACGCGTTTGAGGCCAGCCTGGGCTACATGGTGTGACCCTGTCTCATAAACAAAACAAAACTGTTAAGTGACTATGCTCAACTGTTGCTGCACTCTGATTGGCCATAGTTTTGTCCCACCTTATACCACGCTGTGATTTCCCACTGGATCAATGTTACCTAAGTGGCTCTCCTTGGAACCTTGTTAGTTAACTACAGCTTTGTCTCACCTTAAGCCCACCTCATCTAGTGGGTTGGGAGCTGTATTTCTCTCATATTACTTGGATTAGGTGGGGGTCCTATGTCATTACTGTATCATGTGCCCTGTATCACTGGGTCCGGATCCATCCAGCTGTCTCCCTGTGACCACCCCACCACGGGAATCGGCCCTGCAACCACACCCCCAAAACTCCACCCCACCCCTGGACTGTCCCCGGAGTCCACCAAGTGCCCCCTCTGTGGAGGATCCTGCAGGTGCCGGGTCTGTGCCGAGAGCTCTTCTGGGCATCCGTCCCCGACAGTGGCCGGAATCTCAACCTCACAGCCACGTCCAGGTTCCTTCCGCCAGTGCACCAGGGTCCCAGCAGGCAGAAGCGAGCCCTCGCCTCCCACTCTCCCCTCTGGGAGCTACACGGCCATCACCTGCAAGCAGGTGACCGCTGGCTTTTCTGATTGTTAGTGGGCACCTTGGTATCCAGCACACAACTCCTCTCCCCCCAGAGGGAACCTTAAGTCAAGTAATACTCCTCCAAAAAGAGTCAGAGTACAGCTGATTCTTTTCGGCTACTCCTCTCAGAGAAAACTGTGGGAAAAACTCTCCCCAGGAGGCAGTCTTTGTCCCTGACCCCA
>PVJX010007098.1:0-73104 GCA_004027295.1 Dolichotis patagonum | reverse complement strand
CCTCCTGCCTTGCCTTTGTTGCTTAGAATTGCCTTTGCTATTCTAGGTCTCTTCTGGTTCCAGATGAATTTTAGGAGTGATTTCTCTAGATCTATGAGGTATGTTAGTGGTATTTTGATTGGGATAGCATTGAATCTGTATAGTAATTTTGGGAGAATGGCCATTTTTACAATGTTTGTTCTTCCTATCCATGAACAGGTGATATCTTTCCATTTTTAGAGGTCCTCTTCGATTTCCTTTTTCAGGGTATTATAATTTTCCCTGTATAGCTCTTTTACTTCCTTCGTGAGATCAATTCCTAAGCATTTCAGTTTTTTGGATGCTACTGTAAAGTGTGTAGTTTCACTTATTGTTCTCTCAGTACTTTTCTTGTTAGTGTATAGAAATGCTATTGATTTTTGTGTATTGACTTTGTATCCGGCTACCTTGCTGAATTTGTTAATTATATCTAGGAGTCTTTCAATAGAGTTTTGGGGGTCTTCTATGTAAAGTATCATGTCCTCTGCAAATAATGATAATTTAACTTCCTCTTTTCCTATCTTTACTCCTTTTATTTCTCTTTCCTGTCTTATTGCTCTGGCTGGTATTTCCAGTACTATGTGGAATAGCAGTGGTGATAATGGACATCCTTGTCTTGTGCCTGATTTTAAAGTAAAGGCTTTCAGTTTTTGACCATTCAATATGATGCTGGCTGTTGGTTTGTCATAGATGGCCTTTACCATATTGAGATAAAGACCCTTTTTGCCCACAGCCTCTGCAGCACTTGTTGTTGGTAGTGTTTTCTATCTTGGCCATTCGTTCTGGAGTGAGATGGAATCTCAGTGTGGTTTTAATTTGCATTTCTCTCATGACTAATGATGATGAACATTTTTTCATGTATTTATTTGCCATTCGTATTTCTTCATCTGAGAACTGTGTATTCATTTCAGGTGCCCATTTTTGGATTGGGTTTTTGAATTTCGAGAGTCCGATTTTTTTTAATTCTTTATAATTTCTAGACAGAAGTCCTTTGTCTGAGGAGCTGTCCATGAAGATTTTTTTTCCCAATTTGTGGGTTTTCTTTTCATTCTGCTGGAAACCTCTTTTGACATGCAGAAACTCTTTAATAAGATATGGTCCCAGTTATTGATTTGGGGAAGTATTTCCCATGTAGTTTGGTTCTTGTTCATGAATTCCCTTCCTACCCCTATACCTTTGAGATTTTTACCTACTTTGTCTTCCAGCATTTTAGTGTTTGTATTTTAATATTTAGATCTTTGATTCATTTAGATTTTAGTTTAGTGTATGGTGATAGACATAGGTCTAGTTTTAGTCTTCTGCATATGGATAGCCAATTTTTCTAGCATCATTTGTTATAGAGACCGTCATTCCTCCAACAAGCATGTTTCACCCCTTTATCAAAGATAAGGTGGTTGAGTGAGTTTGTGGTTGTGGTTGTATCTTCCAATATATTCCACTGATCCTCTAGTCTGTTTTTATTCCAGTACCATACTGCCTTTATTACTGTAGCTTTGTAGTATAATTTCAAATCAGGGATTGTGATTCTTCCTCCCTTGCCTTTGTTGCTTAGAACTGCCTTTGCTATTCTAGGTCTCTTCTGCTTCTAGATGAATTTTAGGAGTGATTTTATAATTTGTGTCTATTGTTTAAAACACAAAATTAATAGTTATCAGTTTTGAAACTGTGATTGATGCTATTGTTATTGCTAATTATACTATTTTAGCTAAAATGTGATACCTGTTGTAATCCATTGTTCTTCCTGCTGTAACAATACTGAGAAGTTCAGCAGTACTAACCTCACCCCAGCCCAGCACTAAAGCACTAAGGACTGAAGCAAACAGAGAACACCAGCTCACTCTTCATTCACTGGGAAGGTAGGTTTCTATGAAAAACACAATCCAAGAACCTCCTACATAGAAGACAACTCTGAAGAATAGACATTTCCTAGAGGACTTGATAATATTGGCATAGCTACCTACTACAAAACCTTAAAGGATCAACACAGAAAAATATATTAAAATGCTTTTAAATAGAAAATGAGAACATGCAGAAGCAACTTGCAATCTCAGACCTCCAAGCTACTCAGAAGTCCAGGAGACAACAAGATACAGTAAAATGTAAGACACATACCTGAAATTTCTGAAATGATAGCAACAAAAGTAAAGAAACATATCCATGAAGTTATAGAGGAAATCAGATCATAATTAATCTCTAGGTAAAATAGAAATGACAACAATCATAAAAGAAATGCTTAACAAATCTAGAATATGAATAGATAAAAATATAGTATGATAGAAAAATAAAGGAAACCATTAATGATCAATATGGAAAAAAATATAATGTATGAAGCAGATTCAAACAGGTATCCTGGAAATTAAAAAATCCATAGAAAGACAGAAAACCTACTTGAACAACCTGAAGGTATCTTTTCAGTCCTTGAAGATAAGCTTATGGCTAGTGATCACGAAAGGAAAGATTGCTTAAAAATAAAAGGGATCAGAAAGTAATACAACAGCTAGAAAATGATGAAACAAAAACAACATAAGACTAAGAGGTTTCAGTGAAAAATCAGAAGTCAACACAAATGACATAAACAGACTACAGAAGTAATAATACAATTTCCCAAGCATGGGAACAAAATCTTATATACAGATAAGTGAGGCATATGGAGCTCCAATTATCCATAATCAAAATAAATTTATACCCAGATATATAATAAACAAGATTCCAGAAATTCAACACCAAATCAGAATATTAAAAGCTGCCAAAGAAAAGAAATAGATCACTATACAGGAAATTCTATCAGAATTACAGCAGACTTTTCAACAAAAACCCTCCAGCCAAAGAGATCTTGGAATGAAGCATTTCAGGTCCTCAAAGAAAACAACTTCCAACCCAAAATGATGTGCCTTGCAAAACTATATTTCAAAACTAATGGAGACATAAGATACTTCCATGACGAAGAGCAACTGAAGAAATTCATGACCATAATAACCCTAATAAGAATATTGAAAGATATTCTGGGAAGACATAAAATTAACCACAAATCCAAGAGAAATAACAGAAAGAAACTGCCAGGCAGAGAAAGCAATTAAACAGAAGGGAAAAGCAGGGAATCAAGGGCAGGAAAATATCATGACAAAAATAAGCCAGTACATATTGTGATAGCCATCTATGTAAATGACTTTAACTCAGCAATCGAAAGAATCAGACTAGCAGAATGGATCAAGAAACAAGATCCAACAATATGCTGCATACAACAAAACACATTTAACTAAAAACCGAACTCATAAACTGAAACTCAAGGAATGGAAAACAATAGTCCATGTAACAGAAACAAACAAAAAAAAAAAAAAGAAGGAAGATCCAGTTACTCTGTTTGCACACAGTGTAAACTGTAAACCAAGAAAGGTCAAAAGAGATAAGGAAGGTCACTACATACATGTTAAGGGGAAACTTCAAAAGGAAGAGATAACAAACAGAAATGTGTATTTAATAGATACCAGAGCACACAACCATATAAGACAACCACAATTACAAAACCAAATGTTGTACCTCAAGCTTCTAGAAAAAGAAGAACAATTCAAGCCCAAATCACATACAAGGGAGAAAATTATAATATTGGAGCAGAAATTAATGCAATTGAGACTAACAAAGCAATAGTAAGAATTAATGAATAGAAGAGTTGGTTTTTGAAAGAATAAATACAGTTCATAAGCCCTTACCCAAACTTACAAAACAAAAAAGGAAAACAAAGACTCAAATTCATGAATCGAGGAATGAAAAGGATAAATCACTGAAGATCTTGTAGAAATTAAAAAGACCATCAATACCTATTTGAAAAATTTTTACCATCATTTTAACAGAAAATGCCCTTGTCAGTCTCTTTTATTTCTCAGTTTCTCAGATAGTAGTTGTCTCTGCAGTTTCAGTTGCTTCTGTCTAAATTAGACTAGTCACTGTGATGCATAGTTGGTCTCCCTGACACACATTGTAATATCCCAAATTGGCAAGCCATTCTACTTCTATCCTTCCTGTTTACTTATTCCATACAAGCCCTAGATCAAAAGAAATCAGGGCCTGAAATTTTGAGGAACTATTGATTTCTAATCAGTGCCCATTTGGTGTAAAATAAATCTGCCTCAAAGTCCTGGGTGCTGTTTGGGTTTTTCTGCTTGCCTTTGCAAAGTAGAAGTGGACAGATTCCTAAATATGTGTGAATTACCAAACCTGAGTCAAGAAGATATTAAAATTGTGAATAAATATTGGTTAATTCAGTTAATGAAACTGAAAATGTAATTAAAAACCTACCAATAAATAAAAGACCAAGTCTTCATGGATACACTGCTCAATTCTACAAAACATTTAGAGAACATGTGATGTCAATATTCTTCCAAATACTTAATAAAATTTAAAGGGAAGCAATACTAACTCATTCCTGGAAGGAAGAATTACCCTGATACCAATACCAGGAAAGATCCAACCAAAAAAAGTGTACTATAGGCCAATCTCCCTAATTAATATAGATGCAAAAATCCTCAATAATATACTAGCAAACATAATGCAGCAAACCATGCAGAAGGTTATATATCAAGACCAAATTAAATTGGTCCTAGGAATGCAAGGATGGTTAAATATGTGCAAGTCCAAAACTGTAGTAATCTATATCAACAGAATCAAATACAAAATCACACAAGCTTTTATATAGATTTAGAGAAAACTTTTGACAAAGAACAAAACTCATTCATAATAAAAACCTCCACAGAAAATTGGAATAGATGGGTTTTATCTCAATCTGATAAAAGCCATACATGGCAAAGCAATGAACAATGTTGTACTAACAAAACTGAAAGCTTTCACTCTAAAATCAGGAACATGACAGAGATGATCACTATCTCCCACTCTAATTCATTAGAGTTCTGAAACATTAGTGAAATGGGAAAGATTAGATGGGAAAGATAAAAAAGTAATAAGGATAGGAAAGGAAGAAGTTTAACTATCATTTTTCTCAGATGACATGACACTCTGCATAGAAGATGCAAAAAACTACACCACAAAATGTATAGATTTGATAACCAGATTTGGTTGTGCAGCTGGATAAAAGTCAACACTCAAAAATCAATAGAATTTTTGTACCCAAACGACAAACTCACTGATAGAGAAATCAGGGAATCCACACCCTTCATAATAACATCTGTAATGGTGGATGCAATCTGTCAACTTGAGAAGTTTAGAGATTTAATTAAGTGTTTCACCAGGGGTCATTTGTGAACATCTTCACTTGTGCAAGAGGAGGGTACAGAGATGGTATGAGTGATATACCCACCCTGTGGGGGTAGCCTGTTCATCATATAAGGGAGGAAAAGAGGTCCCTTCTTTTTTGCTCTTAGTGCCATTTTTGTCTTCTGTCATCTTAAACTGTTGCCTCTGTGCCATGCCAGCCTGTCTTGGAGTCAACCAGTTATGGACTGAAACCTCCATAAAGTGAAGTTAAACAAATCTTTCCTTCCTTAATTTTGGGTGTCAGGCATTTTGTCCTACAATAAGAGAAAAATATCTAAGACAGAATTTGTTACCAAAGAGGTGGGATCACTGTGGTGAGTATACCTGATCATATGTTTCAAGAGCCTTTGGGAGTGACTTTTGGGAACATTCGGAAAGGATCCAAGATGTCACATGAAAGGGTAGAGCTGGAATGCCTTGGACTGTTCTATATAGGAGATTCTGGTCACAGATCAGAAGACCAGATATTTGATAGAACTCTTGACGGTAAAAACTGCTAGATTCAGGAGGCTTATGCTGAGGACTGCACTGAGAGCTGAATTCCAGAAGATGTATGTTATGACTTGGCATAAAGGTTTGTCTGTATTTTGCTTCTGAACAAAGACTTTGCCTGAGACTAAGATTTAGGGCAGTAGACAAAACTGGCAGAAGAAATTTTACAGCAATTGAATGTTGAGGCAGTAACATGGATAGTATTAGGGGAGTCATGTTGAGAATCAAAAGCAAAGTGCCCAGGAAGATGATTTAAAATATTGCGAGTTTGGCCAGAAAAGAAACTCCAGAATAACTGGACTGCATAGAGAGCTGAGGATATCCAAATTGCTCAGAGAGAATATAAAAATGGATTGGAAGGCTTGTTTCCTGCTGGCAGCCACTGCTAGCAGGGAGACACAGCGAGATCCACCCATGTTTGCCCACCACCGCCGTCAGAATTCTTGCTCCCTGAGATCCACCCATGTTTGCCCACCAACCGCCATCAGAATTCTTGCTCCCTGAAGGCAGCCAGCATGGGCGGGGGCATGCAGGCAGATCCACCCTTGTTCGCTGCCACTGTCATCAGAAAGCTTGCTTCCTGCAAGCAACCAGTGTGGGCAGGGAGACACACACAGATATGCTCAGTGCACCTACAGGCCACCGTTAGAGATTCTTGCTTCCTTTAGGCAGCCAGAACTCACTCTGAGAATCAGACAAACATACTGCAGTGTGCCTGTCACCATCATGGAAGTCCTGCTGTAGACTCACAGGCTCAGAGATAAGACAACCCCACAACTATGCACCCCTGTCCATTAGGGAAGCCTCAGTGTAGCTGCATGGGTCTGGGGAAGCCCACCTCACACCATGCTACCCCCCTGGGAACCTGAACTCTGAGAAACCCAGGTGCCTTCCCATTACCCTACACTGTAGAGAGCAACCAACTAGGGAAGTGCCTGGATCTCTACAACTTTCTTGTCAGGAGGATCCAGGAGAATGTCAAAACGAAGGAGCAAAAGGCAATCTCAGACCTCTAGCCCACACAGAACAGGTCTGGGAGATATTGTCATGGAATAAAATGGAAGTCACATACCTGTAATCTCCAAGAGGGCAGCAACTGAAGTAGAGAAACAACTTCAGAAGACTGTACAAGTAATCAGATCAGCAATAATGTTTCAGGTAAAAGAAGAAATCATAAACAAAATGGAAGAATTACTGACCATATTTTAAGAAGACATAAATAAAAAAGAGGAGCATAGAAAAATGATGGAAACTTTGAATTAACAATACAGGAAGTAATTACAATTCATGAAATTGATTAAAATGATATTCAGGAAATTAAACACTGCATCAAAAGCTGGCAAAACCACTTGAAAGATACTGAAGTGAGACTTTCAGACCTTGAAGATAGGAATGCAACTAATGATCATGAAAGGAAAGATCTCTTAAAAATAACAAGGACATAGAAAATAACAATTCAATGACTGCAAGACAATGCAGAGCAAAATAATTTGAGTGATAGATATGAGTAAATAAGCAGAGGTCAATACAAACTCAATAAAAGGACTATTTATAGAAGTAATGGCAGAAAACTTCCCAAACTTGGGAAAAAGTGAGCCATAAAGAACTCCAACTAGCCATAACCAAAAGAAATCTACATCCAGACATTTAATAATCAAGATCACAGAAATTCAGTATAAGAACAGAATATCAAAATCTGCTATAGAAAATAAACAGATCAGTATAAAGGAAAACCAATCAGAATCATGGCAGACTTGTAAACATAAACCATCAAGACAAGAAGTTTAGAGTTAAGTGTTTCAAATATTGAAAGAAAACAACTTCCAACCCAGATTGGTGTACCCTGCAAAACTATGTTTCAAAATTGATGAAAAAATAAGATACTTTCAAGGTAAATAACAACTGAAAGAATTCATGACCACCAAACCAGTACTGCAGAGAGTGATGAAAGATATTCTAAAGAAAAATAAAGATGACCATCACCAAACAGGACAGGCAATGGAATGAAGGAGAAAAATGTGTGTGGGGGGCTAACAACAAGAGGACAACATGGCAGAGACAAGCTAATGCATGCCAGTCATAACCATTAATGTAAATGGCTTCAATGTACAAATAAAAAGAAACCCAGAGAGAGCAGATCAAGAAACAAAATCCATCAATATACTATATACAAGCATATTTAACTCTAAAGGAAATTCTCAGACTGAAAATCAAAAGAGAGAAAACAATAGCTCCACATGACAGGAAACCAGGAAAAAATAAGGGTAGCTTGTCTATCAGGCAAGGAATGGATAAGAAGAACACTGGACCTGTCCTTGGAAGGTGAGCTTATATCTCAAGGGAACTGGGCATCATTAGCTGCCACTCAGGGCTTTCTAGGAAGTACCCCGGACCTCAGCTTCAGTGCAAGAATGAATGTCACAATACATTCTGTTTTGGATTGGTTTTGATGTCACATGACTACTTTGAGAAAGAAGGAATTTATTCGAAGCAATGTAAATAATATCTGTAGGACCAATTAAAAAAATCCACATCCTTTTCTGCATCCTGGGAGTTGGGGAAGAAGGATTACTCACATGTGTAAGTCCATGCTGCCTGGGAAAATTACCAAATTAGTGACTCTGTTTCAAAATAAAACAGGCTGATCAGTATGAAAACCGTGGGTTCAAACACAGATACCGAAAGAGACACAGACAGAGAGAGACAGAGACTGAAAATATTAGAGAAAGAGACAGACAGAAAGTGACAGAGAGAGACACAAAAAACTCTCTTAAACCTTGATGTTTCTTGGTAATTCTAAAACTGCGACGGGGCTCTGCCCAAAGAAGAAAAATGTTTAGCTAAGTGGTCCAGGGGACATCATTATTAATTACATTTATGGTTCTAAGGAATAATTTCTCTTTATCCTCCAAGGGATAAGGGGTGGCTAAAGAGAAAGACACCTTGTCGCCAAGTTCCTCGCTATATCCAGCAGGGCTCCCCTGATGGACATCTGCCCTTCAGAGGTCTTCATTCAAGGCAGAATCTGTAGGGGGACCATGAGGAAGGCTGGGTTTAGAAGCCTGGCTGTGGGACTCTAAGCTGCTCTAGAGCTGTCTGGAGTGGGAGTCTCTGAGAAACAGATCTACAAAGGCACAATTTGCAAGTTACTGTGGATGGTGACTCTGGTAGTTGTCCTCTGAGCTATAACTGAGTCTGTGGCCCTTACATCAGGTGTGTGCATATCAGGCTCCTTTTGCCCCCAAATCTACAAGGCAGTTCAGCATGGCAGGTGTTAGCTTGGTTTCTGGAGACAGATTTTTTGATTTCACATCTATGCTCAACTATTTGATAGTGCTATCACCTTCTGCTCTACTTTTTTCTTGTGTATAATGAGAACCACACACTTATTATCCTAGAGTTCTTTGAACAATAAAAGGAAGACCTCATACAAACTGACCATTGAGTAGACCATACTTTTGTGCTAGATACGTTAGGTCTGCTCTGATCAGAACTATGCAACAAGGGACTAGGTACTGCCCTGTTCAGATTGTCACCCATTCCTTTCCCTGCTTGACTGTGTTGACTGTGAAGTCTTTGTCTTTCCTCCTCCCATGTATTATGCTTCCTCCTGTGTGAAGAGCAATAAAACACACTCCATGGAGGGTTCTTACTGTGATGACACATGCTGTGCAAGACTTGGGCTGCAGAAGTATGCAGTAAGTGCTAATGTCACTCTAACCATCCAGCACCAAAAACAGTGCTAGGAGAAAGGGAGGCTGCATGGTTCCATAACCCAGGCTTCTCATTTTTGTTTTAGAGCAGAAGGAAACTTTGCTTTCCCAGTACACTTCTTGGTTTTCCTCACCTGGGAAATGATAAAAACTTCCCTGAGAGCTTTGTAAATTGACATAAATGAAGCATGAAACTTGATCAGTGTTTGCCACAAGGCAGAGATGTAAAGAATATCATTGACTACTATGATCGTCATGAAAAAGGAGGAGGATGCTCGGAGTAATAAGGTAAGAAAGCAATGTGATAAAAGTACTCTCAGTACCGAGAAGACAAGGAGCTTGGCTGTCCTCCAAGGTAAGTCACCCACAAACTCTCAAGTCAGTCCTTATAGCGGAGCAAAATTGTTCACACACCTCGCTGTGAATCCTCCATGGTTCATACACAAGATAAAAATAAATTATAAGAATTGTGACTAAACCCCCCACCTTGTCACTCCAGTGGGTTTCAAATGTCACAGAACTCATAGGCTTTCTCATTTTGTCTTCATAAAGGTGAAATACCTAGAAGTCACCAATGAGGTGATAGTAAAGTTTTGATAATGAGAAAGAAACATTTCCATCTCAACATCTACAAAATAGTGGGATTCTTTATCCTTTCTTCTTATTTCTTAAACATCTGCTACATGCATAACTCTGCTAGGCTCTGGAAAAAATAACTAGGAATAAGTTGGGAAAGATCTCTCCTTTCAGTAAGGTTAAGATTTTGTAAAAGCACAAGAAAAGTAAGTAGTACCCCCAAATTATTTCACAATTTATTTTTTAGGAACAAAGACATTCAAAGTAAACTTAGGATAGAAATATGGCCCAGCTTTAACTAAAGCAGATCCTTCACTAATACTTTTATGAACACTTTCTGGTGAAAAGAAAAGCTGAAAAAGATACAGAGAATGCCATCTTTTATTCTTAATTCAAAGTGGAAACAGAAGACATTATGATCCAAAGTGTATGTGTTTGTGAATTCCAAATTTTGCAACAATGGTGAAAATCACAATTAGTAGAAAATTAAACATTTTAAAGAGCACAGTACAAGTTGATAGGCTGAAGAAAAGAAGAAAAACACAGCTGACTTAATAAATCTGAAGAGAACGTATGTGTATTTATTCCATGTGTAATGCAGTAGTTTAGAGAGAAAGTAAATTAGTTTTCTCAGGAATTGTAGTGACAAATGAAGACCTCATAGTGTCTTAGTAGTTGGACTCATTTTTAGCTAGCTTTTGAAAAGAAAATAACATTTATGATAAAACATATTTTAAAAACTATCTCCCAACTAAAAACAGTACAATGTGTGAAACAATTTATTCTACTAAATATACATGACATATATATAGCAAATAGATATATTATATATATATATATATATATATATATATATATATATATATATGTTAAACTTAAAGAAAATACATTTGGAAAGGCCCTATATGGGAGACTTCAGGTTGTATACATGTGGAAAATATAGAACAGATAGATAAGTGGATGACTTCAAGATCATATAATAAGGGCCAGGGATTTAGCTCAGCGGCGTAAGTGCCTGCCTTGCAAGCACATGGTCATGAGTTCGATCCCCAGTACCCTCCCATCAAAAAGAGATCATATAGTAAGACAGAGGTAAGCCTGAAACTGAAACTGGAAGCAGAGACTCCTGGGTATTCTGCTCTAAGTGAAATTGTCCATTTCGGGACCAATCCAATAGTGCTGCATGGAAATGGTAATAGCAGTTGACATTTTAGTTTTGCTAAAAGTGAGGACTAGTGGGACATGAGGATGGAGATGATGCAGCAGGAAACTTCTACAAAGATTTGACTAGAGAAGCTGTGTGAGTATGGGTTGTTTATTGTTGAGTTAATTGAGTGGACATCACAGATACTGTGCTGGCCATATGGGATGTGCCTCTAGGCCTATGTCAACTGCATTTCTGAAGGTGAATGAAAATCAAGATCCTTCACCGTTCACCTAAAAGGGACTCTCTGCCTTCCTGGCTACTATGCGAGACTGAAAAAATGCACATTTGGCTCCACATGAATCAGTGAGAGTGTGCGTTTGTTGGGCACAGTAATTATTTGGAGGTGCGGGTATATATAATCAAATCTGGTTAATCAGAATTACTCCAGAATTGTACTACTTGTGCCTATCTATCTGCTTGTCTGTCTGTCTATCTCTCTATTTTTTTCTTGAGATAGGCTTCTTTATGTACTTCAGCCTGGATCTCAACTCACTAACCCAAGCCTAATTTGAACTCACAGCAATCCTCCTGCCTCAGGTATGATAGTGCTGGGGTTACAGATGTGCATTAACTGTGCCAGGTTTCCATTCATTTCTGACTATGCAATTGAATAGATTGAGCTTGGAATCTTATGGTGATCAAATCCCCATCAAATGGACAGCACAGAAGATAAATCCAATTAATTCAATGACCAAAATAAAAGATGAAAATATTGGTGGCAGGGAATTGTTTCAACAGATTCTCATTAACAGTATTGCTACCCTTTAAAACTGCATACAGTATTAAACTTTTCACTATACATTTGAAACTTGAGGGTTTTTTATAAATAAAAAGCCCTTCAAAATGAATTCTTGTTAATTGGTGACAAATATCTACAATAAATCCATCAACTATGAATATATGGATATATTGCTAAAGTCTCTTATGCTATGGAACTTATAATTATACCAGAAACAGCAACGATATGATATATATTATTGTACATTGCCTGTGTCCATCTTAATACACAAAAAATATTCAAATTGGACATGATTTCTCCAAAATGATGGTGATTGAATTAAAAATTACAGACAACAAAAGACATTTTGCTCACATTCAAGACCATTAAAAAAATCTGTACCAAAACACAAAAGCTCTTTCTTAAATCCTCTAGCTATAAAGAGAGATACCTCTGTTAAGTAAAAAGTTTTCCCTTTATATTGAAATTGAAAAAGCTATATTAAATTTATTTTTATAAAACCTGAACCTAATAGGACTTTAATACCACTTAGAAGAAGAAATGAATATATTCTTATTAATATCATAACTACCTTAGGTCTAGAAGTATTTCACAGAATTCATAGTACATTCACGTCAGTTTATAGATAAGAGATTTGTTATAAGCAGATATATGTGGTATTCTTCTAACAGCAAATTTTTAAGCTGGGACAGTCTAATTTGACCTTTCATCAGAATTGTCCTTGAGTTTCACAGACATCACATTAAATTCTATTTCTGGTATTAAATCAGGAATCTTTCTTGCTTTATTTCTTTGAAATTTCTTAGACTGTTTTACTTCAGTTAGCTTATTTTATATATTAATGTCATATCTTTTATGTTTTAATAAGATTTCTAATTAAGAAAGCTACATTCTTTTCATTAATTATTCCTAACCAATATTTGATTAAACTATGACATAAGAGTAACTTGTCTTAATTGGAACTTGTCACAGTTAAGGTTTAATCCTCTTTCAACAAAGCAAATAGCTAACAGAATTATTTTTACCATTTGAAAAAAGATATTCAATATACGCACTGTTCCAGGGTAATGGTTGTGAATAGTAGTTTGTTACAGAATTTTAATGGTTGGATTATAGCACCCATTTCTAAAATGAATCACAGTTATTACCATTTAAGGTATGACATAAATTGTAGTTTGTAATTGCTTACAGACTTTCCTAAAGCAATAATATATCTACATTATATCTGGAGTGTGCTGTTGACTTAATAAACTGGAGGAGTATTAGAACAAACTTCAAGCACGAAATGAAAAGAAAGATTTTTGCAGGAATAAAGACCTCCATTTTCTCAAATTAAAATTTAAACTGAAATGAAAATAAAGCCGCAAAAAGATAGTTTTCAGCTTCAAACTCATAATTTGTAATGTGTCTTTACTTGGGTCTGTAGGATTTAGTTATGGAAAGGTTTCTTGAAATTGTTTATGCTAATGGATTTTAAATATGCATTTAGATGTGCAACTCTCATTAGCAAATTATCCAATTTATAATAGAAAATATAGCTTCAAATTTATGTGATGGAAATAAGGTTTCAAATGTATGTCTCTCAATCCAATCTCCATTTTCACATCTACTCTTTTCAAGTAGATATGCCCAAGTCACCAATGAGTAGTGTATCAATATTAAAGTAGAACATGGATATGAATTTCACAATAATTTGAACCTAATTAATGGAAAATCTTGGACAGAAAGACAGGTGCTTTGAATGTGCAGAGAATATTTTACTATTAGCCACTGCTTAGTACTCTTGGGATTTCTCTGCCCTCCTAATATTAGCCTTGAATATGCAGGCATTGGGCCTTGGTAATGAATAGTTGAAAGCTCATTCATCTTTTGCCAAGGGAATGAATCATATATATGCTTAGAATCTTCCAACAAAGGTAGTAATTATTAGGAAATGATAGGAAGTTAAAACAATGGACTTATTGCACTAGAGATAATGCAGGAAAACATAACATGTAAATTAGAAATAAGAAAATATTTTAAAAGTCATCACATCCTTTTGTGAGTCAAAATTTGATCAAGTGAGTGTCATTTAACAAATCACACTACTGTATGCTCCTGAGTGTCTATGCCAAAATATGATTTATCAAATTATTTCACTACCTGCTATATTGGTCAGATTTCTGCTATAATATGGCCTCATATGTAAGTCCCAGTATGACCATAACAGAAAATACTGACTGAGTCCCAATAGATTTTCAAGTGGATTAGAGTAGGCATTTTTGTGGCTATAGCATGGTCAGCTCACTTGTCTCTGATTGCGACAAACAGTGATTGTGGTACATACCTCATCTGCAGAACCAAAGCTGAACTGCACAAACACTTGCAGGACCTCACAGCAAATACACCCACCAATAATCCACTGGGCAAAGTCAATCCAAAGTCAGTGATGTGGGGGAGTGTCTGGGAGTGGGGGAGTCAATCCAAAGTCAGTGATGTGGGGGAGTGAGTACAGTGTCTGGGATCTTGGGAATATTTGAAGTCACTTAGTAAATGATGAACATCTAGTTTCATTATAGGAATGACTGAAAAATTTCAGACAGTCTTGTCATCCATCAACATTTTCCTGTGTCTTACGTTCGTTAGTATGGTTTATAGCAATGTAGGATGGTCATTCTGGAAAATGTTAAATGCCACAATTACTATCACCATTTTCAAAGGTTGCAAGCACATTTTCTAAAATCTGTGCATTTATGATATGTTTGAGTTTATAGATAACATATTGTTACATGGCTCGCTTGTTTACTTGTTTATAATCATCAATCAAAGGTCCAATTAAACACCTCTGCATTCACAAATCCAGTACATATTTACTGTAGGGAGCCACTGAAGCTGGAAATTGATCACACACACAGGGATGGGGCATGAACAAAGAGCATCCAAGAACAAAGAGCATCTGGGGAAAGTCACTTGAAGAAGTTGCGTTAGTCCAGAAAACCACCAAGACCTTGTCTAGACAATCCAAGCAATGGATTGCTAAGCAAAGGGATACCACATAATACTGAGTTGCTAACAGGTATACATAAATGCCTCTACCATGAGAGGAAAGCCCTTTTCTCCCATTAGGAGAGTAAGGTCCATCTGACCCCAGCTTTTTCTGTTCTTTATTTTCTTATCCTTTCATACGCCTTCAGCCCAAGAACATCAAAAGTGGTACAAATTGCAACAATTTATAGAATCCCATCCCAAACACCTCCATGTTTATAATCTTACAACATTTTCTTTGCAAGACAGTGGAAAGTGATATATGTTATCTCTGTCACCAATTAGCAAACAGTTAAAGACAATGTCAAGTGTCCTCAAGTGTCCACAACATTACGCAAAGTATACAATTTGGCACTTGAACTGCAGGAGCTTTCAAGCCTGCCACTTGAAAAGAGTAGTAAATTACTCCATGTTTAAGTCATCTTTTTTTCATTTCTTATTTCTCTCCTGCTCTGATTTCTTTTGTTGGTTAGGATTCTCTTCAGGAATAAAATAGTTAGAATGTGTATTAAATAATGAAAAAGGATTTATTATAGAAGTTTATAGGATCAGATCCACCAGGAACATCTGAGTGTGCAAAAGCTAGAAGATTCAGTCTTTGTTAGGTACAAAAAGCTAGAAATTCTGGAACAAAAGATCAAATATGCAGCACCTGTCCACCATCAATGGCTTGGATTTTTGTGCCCTGGAGAGTCATTGGAATGAGTTTGTGTCCTAAGATTACAGAAACTGGAGTTTGATGTCTACAGCTGAATGTAGCAAATGATGCACTCTCTTAAGCAGAATGGAACTGTTCAAACTGTCCACCAATTCCTTCTTCTTCCCCTTTTATTCATCAAAGCTACAAGCCTCATTGGTGCTACCCACAACCAAGATTGGTATTCTCTCTTCAGGTCTATGGCCTGCATGCTCATCATCTCTGCAAACACCTCATAAACACACTCAAGAGTGTACTTTACTAATTTTCTAGATGTTCCCTAATACAGTCAAGTTGAACAATCACAAGTAGCGGTCACACTGTCCTAATGACACTTTCTTAGATCACCTTATAACTGTGTCACTTGCATGAGACCACTCTGTCAAAGGAAGAGTACTCTTTGTTAAAACCACAATACGTGTTGAACATCACAATTCCACACACTGCAAACTCTGAATTAATTATTCATTATGATAAAAACATACACATAACATACTTCTCTTGATAATTTGCTGGGAGGCCAGTATAATTTTAACTACATGTTTAATAGAAAATTTCCAGAACTCTTTTGTTGTACATGATGGAAAACCTAAATCAACTCAAATGCAACTCTCCGCCATTCCTCTCCTTAGCCATAGAATCTACCATTCTCCTATTTCTCTGAGATCAAATATGTAAACCTTAATAAACTAGAATCACTCAGTATTATCCTCATGTCACTGGAATATTTCACTTAACATAATTTCCTCTAAGTCCATACGTTAGGTAATATACAACAGGATCCCACTCTTTCTAAAGTCTAAAGGACATTCTGTTGTAAGTGTACACTATTTTTTTTTCTGTTCATCTGTCCATAGACATTTTGGTTGCTTTCCGCTCTTAACAAATGTAAATCATGGTGCAATTAGTGCAGATATGTCCTCAGAACCTGTTTTTAAATATTGTTCAAAAATACATTTAGAATATGCTGGATCATATGGTAGTTTTATTTTTTTAGGTTTCAAGGATGCCTCCACGTCATTTTTCATAGTGAGTATACCATGTTATCTTTCTACCAACATGGGCAAATGTTTCCGTTACTCTACATCCTTGTCAACATGTGCCATTCTCTATTATGTTTGATAGTGTCCATCTGACAAGTCTGACACAGTGTAGTTTTGAATACTTTTCCTTGATGATTAGAAGTGTCCAGTAAATTTTTGACACCTGTTGAACTGTTTTATATCTTCTTTAGAGAAATGTCTGAGTCTTTTGCTCATTTTCCAGGCAGGGTTTTATGTTCTCTTGATTTGTAAATATTCCTTGTGCATTTTATATATGAATCATTTAGATATATGGTATGCAAATATTTACCAATGCCATACATAGTTTTCCGTATGTTGTTTCTTTACTGTTCAGAACCTTTTGACTTTGATGTACTGAAGCTTGATTTGTCTGATTTGCAGCTAGCTGATCACCATTTTGAGTATCTTATCTAACAAACTACTTCCATTCCCAATTCTATGATGTTTTTCCAAGCATCATAGTTTCCTTGTATTCTTATAGTTTTTGGTCTTGCATTTAATATTTTAATCAGTAATGAGGTTTTTTCCAATTGTGATATAAAATCATCATCTGACTTTACTCTCATACATATAGATATCTGGTTTTACCATGTTTCTTTTCTTTTTTTAAAAGAAACAATGCTTTCCTTACTGCAGTCTTGACATCCTTCTCAAATAGGATCTTATTGTATATCACCTATTCTCTATTCTATTCCATATATTATCCCCCAAATGCCTTGTGGCCCCTTTATCTGGCTACCATATCCTGAGGTTTATGTCCAGTTTCATCTTATGTCCAGTTTCATCTTCAGTCATGAAACTGTCTTGTGATGATGCATCTATACTGAAAATTCACACAAGTTGTTTAAAATGTGGTTACTTTCTACCTATAGTCTCTGTCTCTCTCTTCCTCTCTCCCTCTCTCTTTATCTCACCCCCTCTCTCCCTCTCTTTTCCCCCCTCTCTCTGTGACACAGTCAAGCTCTGCTGGTCCTTTTTTAGCTTCTTCAGTTTCTATGGAGATAGATGGGTTTAGCTATTACTGTGTAGGGCCAAGGATTATGGAAACAGAAGATGTGGGAATTAACTTGAACACTCTATGTGCAATTAGCATCTAATGAATCCATCCTCAAAATAGATCTGCTTCGACCCTATTAGTCCAGAGTCATAGTTTCTCAGACTTCATGTAATAGGATGTGGAATTATAACTCACAGCAGGGCCTGTAAAAAGGACTTTGGGGGAAAAATGTTTACTGCATAAACAGTCTGGTCACCAGGGAGAGAATCACTCATTTGCGTTTCCTGTTTTAATGTGTGAAAATGTTTTTC
Source organism: Dolichotis patagonum (assembly GCA_004027295.1). NCBI lineage: Eukaryota > Metazoa > Chordata > Mammalia > Rodentia > Caviidae > Dolichotis > Dolichotis patagonum. Next base: position 55,001 of record PVJX010007098.1, on the reverse strand, counting down.
CTCTTGAAAGAGACTGCATTAAGGCACTTGGAGGCAGTTTGCCAGACTCATTTGTGCTGGGGATTAAGGTCTGAATAAGGCTATAGAACTGCATATTGAGCATGAAGAAAGGGGCAGGCAATGTGTGCAGCTTTTCTTCACTTTCATAACTATGCTTCAGACTTAATTTTTACTCAGGCAGTGCAGAATGTAAAAAAATTCCTTCCGTTTACAAAAGAGGAAAATAGGGCTTAGAGAGGACAAGGGGTGACATAAAGGTTACAGAGCTTGTGGGTAACAGAGCGCCCTAAACACCAAGCGTGCTAGATTCCTGACACTTCTCAGGGTATGCAGGACTGCCTCTCATAGAACATGTAGCCTCACACACATACACAATTTTAAATACGCACAATGGTAGAATACGTCAAATTCTTCAATGATGGTGAAATGAAAGCAATGTGATGGGTCAGGAAAAAGTCAAAATTATACCAAATCCCATTGCCAGGAAATAATTGCAATTCATATCACCCTTTGCCCTCATTTAAAACGCAAAATATTTCTCCACACTTGCCATGGTTTCTCTGGTATCTCTGTAAATGTTGATTTGATATTAATTCTTTACATTGAAAAAAATCACATGCTTATTTTGTTCAATTGTATTGCTTTGAGAAGAACTTGTACAGCCCTTTTGGGTGAATAGTTGACATATTTTACATCCTATCACACAGTGCCATGGTCCTCTCTTCCATTGCAGTTGCAGCAGTATTCACGAGCTGAATATAAGCATATTTTGATGGCCCCTGGTGTCAAGCACTAAGTGTAAACCTTGTTCTGACCTGAAATCTTTTCACTGCAACAGTGCACAGCATGAGTAAAGTGAGAGGATGAGTGTCCCTGGGGTGATGTTGACAAACAGGGCATGGGCTTCATGCGCAAATTGTCCCTGTGCTTCAGATACCACATTGGGATCCTTAGTCATAACAATTTCTCATGTAATTCTACTGAAATCCAGCACTCATTGCCCCAAACTGTAACTACTTCTATTATTTATCCTGAACAGACTTTTCCTGCATCTTGCTTACTTTTTCCAGCCCCATGTATTTCACTCCTTTGGGATTAGTTTCTAGAATAAGCCATGCTGTGCATGCTTTGCCACTCTGTTCAGGGAGAACACAGGCTGCACAGGGTAATTTCTTCTGAACTTAATGGATGCATTAGTCAGGGTTTTCCAGAGAAAAGAATTAATGTGATCTAAGTATCTCTCTCCCTTTACCAACCAGCTTTTGATTTGTTGTAAGAAATTAGGACTTACAGCTAGAGAGGTTGAGAAGTCTTAAAATTTGTATTCAAAAGAGGGTCTAGCATGAATGATTTTAGAGTTCTAGTTAGACTGTGAAGACCTGAGAAGAATCACTGGTTATAGAAATTCCAGATCTCCTTGTTCTCCTGGCACCCCAAGTCAACCGCATGGTGCAGGTCCCAATGCGCCAGGGTCTCTCTCCTTCGGGCCACTGAAAGTCTGCCACACTCTCAGCCACCCCCCAGAGAGCGGAGGAGTTCCTTGTTCTCCCAGCACCCCGAGTCAACCGCAAGGTGCAGGTCCCAATGTGCCAGGGTCTCTCTCCCTCTCTGGGGGCAGCTGAGAGTGTGGCAGACTATCAGTGGCCCGAAGGAGAGAGATCCTGGCGCGTCGGGACCTGCACCTTGCGGTTGACTCGGGGTGCCGGGAGAACAAGGAACTCTTCCCGTCTGTGTGACTGTGATCCTGTCTGCGTGTGGGCTGAGAATCAGACATCTCATGTCGTTCTGTCCCCCATCCCATGTCCCCCCTCCCCTCCTCCCTGCCTAGCAAGTGGGAGCCAGTGAACTACACATCTTGTGAAAAGATTGGCTATGTTATTTAGTATGAGCTCTCCATATGCAAGTATAAGGACAACCATTGGGAAGAAAACAAGAGATAATATGACAGATAGTGAAGATCTCTGGCTGTCTAGTTTTGAAATTTATGCTTTCTTATGTCCCATTCTGTTCTATTTTGTTGTGCTTAATTTTACACCCTTTTAAAATAAAATTTAAAAAAAATTTTTTAAAAAGTTCCAGATCACACTTCAATCCAGAGTCATGAAGAGAACAAAACTGCAGCTCAAAGAAAACCATGTAGGGTTCCCTCTTACTCAGCCTTGTTGCTCTATTTAGGCTTTTGGTGGTTTGCATTATACCCAAACACATTAGTGAGACAAACTCAGTTTTCTGTGTATTGATTCAAATAATGATCCTAAATACCCTTTTAGACACTCAGAATAACATTGGGACAAAGGTCTGTGTATTCCATTGCCAATACAAGTTGTCATATAAAATTCTCCACCACAATAGGGTAAGATATTCTACCAGCAATAAAATTGAAATTAACCAAAAATCTATAATTTAAAAAAGATTCATGTAATATTGTGAATCCTCAAAAAATCAGATAGAGAATAATAGATAATAATAAGTAAAGACATCTTTTTAAACTGGCAAGGTGAATAAGAGATGGAAAGGGGACCAAGGGGAGAGAAAGAGATGAAAAATAATTAAAAGAAAAAATGGAAATATATATTTTTTTTGCAGATGGCAAAGAGTACCACAGATAGAAGCAGCCAGGAGAGTTATGAAGTGTAAGGCACTTAAAAAGAATCAAGAGGTGTTATATACCTGTACCAATTTCCCACAAAAAAATATAGCTAGTATGTTAGTATTGTACTATAGTAGTATAGTTAGTATGTACAAAAAATGTACTAATAAAGTCATTTTTAGTTAATAGAGAAAAAAAGTAAAACAAAAAATCCTAAGGAGTAAATAAATTAAATAAATTATCCAAATCCCTTCAGCTAGTTACTGATAGTGAAAAGATTTCTATAATCAAATGCAACTTTTCTGATGAAGTCAAAGCTACTGCTCAGGTGTTCTAAAATCTTTTTCTTCTAAATCTAAACACTTTATTATGTTACCCATTTCTGTTATGATTTGGAAAGTAGTATTTATTCCTCCTTCTTTATTTTATTTGACTCAGGACTTAGGGCTCATAACACACACAGGTGCGCACGCACACACACACATGAATGCATTTTAAACTAGAATGAATGCATTTTAATCTATCTATTCCACTTTCTTCATTCTCAGCCGGTCCTCAGTGGAGAGGACACACTTGCTCCCTGGTAGGTCTGTGACAGTCTGTCTTCAGAATAGCCAAGCGCTTGTCCCCTTGTCCGGTATTCATCCTCCTTAAATCAGTCTTCCCTTCCTTATTACTTGTAGTAAATGACTCCGCATCCAGCGATCATGTCACAAGAGTCAACTCTTTACCTTTTTTCCGATTCAGACCACTCAGTTTACTGAAAAAGGAGCATTAACTTACCATATTTTGTTTCTAAAAAATCCCTCATAAGTTAATGCTGTGTATCAAGTTGTACAGAAATTTAGTCTAGTAAGATCTATGTATTTACTTAACATTGGAGAAATTCAAGAAAAATTTTTTATTATTGTGAATCATATCACATTTTTGAATAAAAAAGAAATTTGGAAACTACTATAGGCTGCACTTATTGAAATAAAATCTCCTATAATCTCTCTAGTAAACAAACTTAATATTTAATGGAAATTTTACGTGTTTGAAGTTGCATTCTATCTCAAACTTTGTCTCAGTGTCTCCACCCATGCAGTCATCCTTACCCACTGCAGACACTAGTTAACTTGAATAAAAATATGTAAAGTATGATTTCATCTCAAGTTTCCCTTCAGATGCTTCGAAATAGAGTGATGTGTTATTTTGGAAGACTGCTTAAATTGTGAAAACAGATGATTAAGGGAAACAAAAGCACTGATTGGAAAATTTTTCAGGATGAGAAGATGGATCATTGAGGTACGTTTGGAAATGGAGAGTCTGGCTGAAAAGATTTTCATGAGCGCACAATCACTCACAGAAGGTGTTAATTATTCAGGTCAAGCATATGGAAAGATGATTAGGAAACAAGGTACTAACAGAGCTGATCCCAGACTTTCTCATTTCCTGAAAGACATCAGAAGAAATAGTATGGATGAGAGAAAAGCTATCTGTCTCTGCTCCTTCATTTATTGTTTGTTTACATTTGAACAGATGCTATAATCTTAAGGTTTGGGTTTTCTGTTCAAACATAAACCAATGTGAAGTGTGTTGTCTATTGTTTGACATATACAAAAAGTTCTTTCTAACATTGTGTAATTATCTTATTGATCCTAAAAATAAACCTTTTTAGATAATACTAAATCATCTTCATTTTGGGGTCCTGAAGTTGATAAAACCTGAATAGAGTGCTGCATTTCTTCAATACAGCTGCATGTGAACAAGCATAGGCATGAAAAACTGTCAGCCAATTCGTTCTTGTCGTCTCACCTATAAAATAGTGCAGCTACAATCTGACTTCCTCACACAGTTTAGACAAACAATATCATAAACAAAATTAAAGTTTCTTAAGTGTTATATAGTAAGGTATAAAACTTCTTGACACAGTCAATAGTACATTTTTAAGTTTTGATCTCTATATTTTATTCCCGAGGTAGAATCTTCAACTGCTTGATATATAATGTTTTCTTGCAAATCTAACTTTGTAATTTTCAGGAATTTTACAGCATCTTTTTCATAAACTAAAGTTTTACCTATGTTTGATGTGATTCCACTAGAATCTCTGTAATCCTTTTGCCTTTGAACTGACTTGAGGTTTGATCACTATTGTGTAGATTGTAACAAAACTCCACCCACAGAGCAGTCATGTCTCAGAATTTCAAAAGAATAGATGAGAAATAACCAAAATAGTTAAGTAATGCACTTCCTGCATGTTTTAACTAGACAAAAAGAACCATTCAAAAAGAAAAAATCTCATTAATAGTTTTCACCAATGTGGCAATGGGTATGGCTGCTAAAGTGATTCAGAAATAGTCTCCTACAATTCTTGGCACACATAGCCTTGATCAAATTAATCATAGTTGCCATCAATTACAAATTTTCCAATATATGGATGCAAACAAACAAAAAGCTTCAGTAAGAATTATAAATTGTGATTGAATCACTATTCAATGAAATGTTTTTAGCCTGTTTCTTTTATTTCCTCTGGATTTTTTTTTGTTTCTTTATTTCTATTTTTCTTACTTAAGCAATCAATGCAATATAGTAGAGAGAAGGTATTTCCATGACAATACATTCTGTAAATATATGGAGATTAATTATAACATAGAGTGAAAATGATTCCTTTACATAGTTGTGTGTAAAGACATATACATTCATTCAATTGCCAGAATGGCAAACATTTTACAAATAACATATACAATATTGATCCTAGTAAAATAAACTCTTTCATTCCCCAGCATTACAGGTAAGTATAGAACTGCTATTCAGTGAGCCAAATGTTTAACTTTTGAATTCTAGAATACAACCATCTGTTTGCTAAAATTTAACCTAAGCATTTAAGAATACAACTGTATAAATATATTACTGTAAGTTTCATCACAGAAACTTTTATAAAAATAAAAATCACAGGTATCTAAGTGACAGAAGATGGTGACTATAGAAATAAATTTAATAAACAAACATTGACACAATGAACTCCTATATTGCAATTAAAATGATTATGTAAGTGGTGGTTTGTATTCATTGACATATAATTCTAATTTCTAATATATTCTATGTCCATTATATATAATATACATTATATATATATATATATATATATATATATATATATATATATATGTGTTACTGTGCGATCAAAACCCCAATCTCACAGGAAATACTACAAAGAATCAATAACTGGGCTCTCATTACTCTTAAAAAGCTTTTGTACAGCAAAAGCAATTATAAATAGAATGAAAAGACAATCCACCAAGTGGGAAAATTATTAACCCATTATCCCTCAGACAAAAGGTTGATATTACAACATATAAAGAGCTTTTTAAAAATCAGTCCCCAAGAATTTAAAACCCTGATCCAAAAATGGGCATCTGAGATGAATACATACTACTCAGAGGAAGAACTAAAAATGGCAAATAAATATAAGAAAAAATATTCAACATCACTGGTCATTCAAGAGATGCAAATTACAGCAATCTAAGATTTCATCTCACCCCAGAAAGAAGGTCGTTCACCAAGAAACCAACCAACAAAAAATGCTGGCAGGAGTGTGAAGAAAAAGTAACAATTCTTCGCTGTTAATAAGAATATAGTCTTGTATAACCACTATGGAAATCAGGATGGAGACTCATCAAAATACTAGGACTAGAGGTCCCATTAAACAGTGCTGTTTTTCTTGTGGGCATTAAAACAATACTGAGATTCTATCTCATCCAGAAAGAATGGCTACTATCAATAAATCAACCAATAAGAAATGCTGGTGTGGCTATGGGGAAAAGCACACTCTTCTCCACCATTGGTGGGTGTGTAGATTGGTACACCCACTGAAAATAAGTATGGAGATTCCTTTAATAAATAAGATTAGAGATCTCATTTGACATAGCTGTTTTCCTTCTGCATATCTTCTCAAAAGAGTTAAAAAATTCATGCTACAGAATTATATGTATTATATGTATTATAGCAGCACAGTTTGTAATAGCTAAATCTTGAAAACAACCCAAATGTTTGTCAACTAAGGAATAGATAAAAAATATTAAGAAAAAACAAAGAACAGTGGAGTCCTGCATACCCTGCACCTGCCGGGATCTCCAAGCCACCCTTGGCCCTTCCTTGACCTAATGCGCTTTTTATGCATGTTCCCCGCCAGCTCAGAACACCACGTTGCCAGCCTGCTGCCCTTGCTGACCCTGCCCACCTCCTGGACCAAATACTCCTGTTGATTTTCAGCTCCCACTCCCCCTCCCAGAACCTTGAACTGCAGTGGATTAACCATGCTGAGTTGATGAGAGACTCAATAAACCATCACTCAAACAGAAGACCTCAGCAGGCTCCAGTGAGTATCGTGAGTTTGCCTCTAAAATAGAGTGCTTCATAGGGAAATAGGAGCAGTAATGAAGCTCTCCCCAGCTATAAGAACTTGGAGAGCTTGGTGAGGGTGTAGATGACTCGTTCCTCTACACAGACAACATCAGGTAGGTTGAGGAGGTTGCCAATAAGTGCTCCCCCAAATTGAAGAAAATTAAAAGGACTTATGAGACACCCAGTGACACAGTAGGGTCTCAGCAAATGCTATAGACAGGGAGATCTGGTGTCTTGTAGTAACTTGAAGACATAGCAACAGCAGGAACTAAGGTTGACTTACACCAATACTCCTAGGCTAGCCTGCCCCAGAAGAAAATAGCACTCACACAACAGGACCCACAGGAGAAATTGGGGTGACTGGACTCAATAATCAAACAAATATCAGCCACACAATAGGAACCTAAGATACACACTACCGACAGTTGTGACTATTGGGATTGAAAAATCAAATATTAACTCAAAAGGTGAAAAAACCATGGAGTTCTACTGAGCCATGAAGGTAGACAAATTTGAGACATTTCTATATGCACCCTAAGAACATACTCTTAAATGAAATAAATCAAACATATGTATAAATATCACACTGTTTCTCTGTTGTAAGACATCTTAAGTGTAAATAAGAACTAAAATTTATAAAAAGTATTGTGAAATGAAATTGTTGTAAAAAAAGAGGGGGAAGAAGAGAGAGGGAAAGGAAAAAAGGGAAAATAAAAAAGATAGAAGGATAAAATGGAAGTAAATCATTGTAAATAAGAAGGGAAAAAGGAGTTGCATCAAGGGGAGGGAATTGGAGTAAAAGACAATTCAGGAATTATCATGTACAGGTACAAATTCCCTATGATGAAGATGACCATTATGCATATCTAAATTGTACCAATAAATTTAATAAGAAAAAATTAAGCAATCTAGTAATTTTAATTGTAAAAAAATGTATGCAGCAAGTGATTGTCTCAGTTACTAGTTACTTTGCAAACACAATATTTTACATTTCCTAATATTTCATCCATAAGAAGAAGGTAGGTTGATGTAAAATTGGGTAATTATGATTGTATCTTCTCTCTGGGTGCCTCTTTCTCTAAAGACACTGGGAGAGGAAAGGCAGAGGGAAGATGTCATGATTTATTCTCAATGTCAACTTGATTATATTAGAAAGTTTAGAAAATTAGTAAAGCACATATTTGGGTGAGTTGGTGAAGGTGTTTACAGACACAAATGACAAGTGTCACAGCAAACTGGGGGGAAGACCTGCCCTTAAGGTGAGTTACACAGCTAAAAAAAAAAAAAGAGAAAGAAGGAAGCTGTCTAGCTTAGACTTTCTCTCGGAAGGTGAAGTGGTGAAGGGATGAGGTGTTTTTCTCTGCCACACTTTTCTAGCATAATGTCTCTGCCTCATCATAGAACAAGAAACAAATGGAGCCAGATAATAATGGACTGAAATCTCTTAATCTACATGCTAAAGCGGTTTTCTGCCTTTAGTTTTATTTTCTCAGATATTTTATCACAGTAATAGAAGGCTGAATAATATTATTGGTGTTAAAGGAAGTTCTTTGTGTTTATTTTCAAGTTTACTTTAACTATCTCTTAAGTCATTTACTATTTGCTTACTAAAAGTTACTCCTGCTTCACTTACTGTTCAAAATGATCTTCCCATGTGCCAGAAATTTAAGGCAGAGAGTGTTTTTGTTTAACTGGATAATAATTTGAAACTGTGTTATATTCCAGGAAAATTTCATTCTTATGAACAAAAGTAAGAAAATTTTATAAACTATGAATTGAAATATAAAATGTGATACATGCAGTAATGAGCATGGGCATTTTCAAAGAAGAAAAGAGTATTTTTCATGTACTGTGAACCTGTGTAACTTAAGAGTTAGAAGATCACTGGGTGGACCTAAAAGAGAGAATGGGAATTAGATCTCTGTAATGAACAGAGAATGTTTTGGTATTGATCCAGAATGTCTCCAAAAATTTTCATGTGTTTCCAAGTTGGAACTGGTCAAAATAAGAAAGTCCCTAGGGCTGTGATACAGAAGAGTGTGTTCTTTTCCTTGGATTCTCCCTTTTCTCTTTGCTTCTTGACAACCACGAGTTGATCAGCTATTTTCTGCCACGCTATTTCTTCCTTGGAGCCACCCAAATGTGAACTAAATCCTTGAAAACATGAGCCAAGATAAATCCCTCCTGCTTTAAACTGCAGTTGTTAGAAATACAACAAATATAAAGCTGTCACTGTAGAACTGGGGTCATTGCTGTAACCGAACCCGACAGTGCGCATTAGAAATTCTTGGATGTGATTTGCAGAGGAGTTTGTAAAGTGTTAGTGATCAGCTAACCACTGTATCCGTATACAGTGAAGACAGGGCTCAAGAGATTTCAAAGTGGAATGAGGGACGGATTGCAAAATAGATTAGAAGCATGTATGCTACATTATGGCAAAGAATTTGTCTGCTTTGTTCATGTCCTAAATCTTTACATGAATCTGAATTTAAAGGTTATTAACTAGGGCTGAGAAAATGGCTCAGTGATGTTGTACCTGTCTGGCAAGTGTGAGGTTCTGAGTTCAATTCTTGGTACCATAAATAAATAAATAAATAAATAAATCTATTTTATTAACTAATTGATCCGATGGGCAAAAGTTCAAAGGAGTCCAATGTTCATGTTGTGGCATGAGTATACTCTTATTTTTAGTGATATCTACAGTGAGAATCAAGTTCAAAAATAGAGGTTAATAATGTAGAAAATTTTCTGCCCAGAAAGGAAGTTCTTGTAATGTTGGTGATACTGAGATTGTAGTTACAAAAAGATTAGCGTCATTGAAAATATCTCAAGTGCTTTGCATCATAACAATAGGAAAGACATCCTGAAGGCATTTTAGGAAATGGCAGACCTTGCCTAATCGATTTTAAGATTAAGGCCATAAGGGAGCACACTCTAGCCAAAGACACTGAGAAGACGGATCTGTGGGAGCCTGCTCATTCAAGGCCTCTTATGGAAATGTTTCTCCTGGAGTTCAGCTACACAGACACTCAGAGGCTACTGTAGCCATCATCCAAGGATCCAGACAGCTGCTTGAGCCAGCAAAAGAGTTGCCATGTCCACATGGTGTTGCTTTTTCATGTTGCAGAATATGAGTTATCAGTTCTTAGTATAGTAGCCAAAATATGTGACAGGGTCACTCACTGTCTTTTCTAGGAGCCTCTGAGATAGTGATGCTTAAACTGTGAATGGAGCCAGTGGTGTAGTGGAGATCTCAGATGTTGGAGATGCTAAGAATATGGAATGTCCACTGAGAAAAGCTGTGGACCATGATTAGAGCACACCCAACAGAGAAGCCATGTGGTCTAAAAACAACAGAGCAATAGAGATGGGTCTTCCCAAGCTCTTTGGAGATTGCATCTCACCACAACCTCCGCCAGTTACTAAACATGCATTTGTAGAATTTAATGTTTGGCTTCCTGTGCTTTATTCTAGCATTGGTCTAACTTTTTATGTCCCTTTATTCTTTGCTTTTAGAATGAGAATATTTATCTTGTACCACTGTATGTAGGGAAAATTTATTTATTTTTACTTTTTACAGGAGCTTATAGCTAAGAAATTGCCTTGTGTCTTATAGGAATCTTTGAACCTCCAATTGTCAGTGATGCTGGAATTGTTAAGACATCACCAACTCTTAGAAATGGGCTGGATGCATTTCACATAATGAAACGTATAATGAAATGAAATGGAAATGAGATCCCATAAGTCTCTTGAGTTCAGTGATGGGGCCTGATTGGAAGAGGCAAGTCACAGGGGTTATAATCTGGAAGAGTTTATTGTTGTCCTTGGCTCCTTTCTTTACTCTATGCTCCCTTGATGCCAAAAGTTGAAGAGCTTTCCTCTGTCCTATTCTTCCACCACTCCATTTCTGTGTTAGTAACAGCTGACCATAAACCCCTATCTTTTTAAGTCATAGATATCAGGAATATTTCTCCTAGAGATGGAAAACGTTAATAATACAGAGAATATTTAAGGTAAGATGATGAATATGAGCCATTTTCTATGATTAATAATAATATTTCCAAATTCTGAATCATAGTGGATAACAATATTGTAGGATAAAATCTAGAACTATATGTTAGACTAGATTGAAATCAATACAGAGATTCATCATAAACATTTTTCACCTTATTCTTTCGAAGATTTGAAGAGCTGGTGAGGATGGTGTAATACAGTTCGATTCATATTCTATATGTTTTCATTTTTTAACTGATTTGTAAGTCAAAGAATCTTTTGCCATTCTATTTTTCATCTACTCATTCAGCAAATATATAGACTCCTATATGTGATGCTAAATATGCCAAAGTCAAATAATTCCTCGAAGATACTAGCATTCAGCTGTAGATTATGGTGTTATTAGCCAGCTCCTTGGATTGGCATCATACCATCAAGAATACCAAAATACAAGGTCTGGGTACACCAGCAGACATCTCCATATACTGAGACTCAGTTTTTGTCTGTTTAGATTTTTCCTATCATATTCTCATGAAGGGGTTACCATGAGACACTGTATAAAGCCATATACTTGGCAAATAACACATTTTCTCTGTTTTCACTTTTGCCACCTTTGTGTAAATAATGTGAACAAAGCAATGTTGATTCAGTGTTGCTGATTGGAAATACTGTGCAAGAGTTTACCTCTTCCTTAATAAAACATTATTCTTCCTCTAAAATATCATTCATATTCCTTTACTGCAAATTTGTAGTTTTATTATCTCTCTTGATGAGAAGATTGTGCATGCAAATTACATTCATTTCTAGCACTGTATCTGGCACAGAGGAGGTACAGCCAGGCTTATTCATTTGAATGAAATTCTGATGTTCTGATTCAGTCAGTGTGGGAAGGACCTGTAGATTACTCACAAAGGAAATAAATTAGCTTCTAGCCTCAAAAGAGAGAGAATCAGACACAGTGATACATTCTTAGAGTGGGGCTAGAGAAACCATTTATCTCACTCAAGGGTGATGTTTACAACAGAAATCGTGCACTAGGTAATGTGTTTTCAAATATCCAGTGAATGATTTGTGCAGAGGTAACTACACAGCGAGTAGTGTTTCTCCCCACAGGGCCACAAAGAGATTCTAATGGATTCTTTAATTGTAATAATTCAACCTTAAAGCAGATCTAGCTGATTTTCCCTTAGCAACACAATTAGGGCTCCAGGTAGTATATTTCCCTGAATATTGTTAAAATTTTATAGTACTAAAAGTAGAGAATAGCAATGAGCAATTTCGAGTGTTTTAATATAACAAAGATCTTTTGGGGCAAATTTTAGACTCATTGGTCTGAAAAAGGTATCTTTTTGTGCTTCCATAGTAAATGCAGAGAACTGGAGGAAGACTTGCTGATTCTGTGTTTATAAATGCCCTCTGTCATCTATGGTTTCTATCATTATTCAGAATTCTTTAATTTAGAAAAGGGAACATAAAATTTGAGTGCCAAACAGGTGGGCATGGTTATGAGCAATCACTGTCTCTCTCCATACAAGAAGTTGAAAGCTCGTGAGTCAGCAGACGGTAATCCAGCTACACAGATGCAGTACAGACAGAATGGTGAATCATAAGAGATCACAGCAAGAAGATTGTATATGAACTTCACACAATGAGAATCAGGAAAAAGAACAAAAAAACCAGGTAAATACTGTATATCATTACAAATTGGTTCATGTCAAACTTTATCCATGGTTTGGCCTTTAGTATCTTTCTTTTCAATCCCATCTTTGATAAACTCATTCTATCTCATGTTTTAAAACAGGCTATGCCCACAGTTCTCATATATGTATGTCTTATTTGAGCCAGTCACCAAAATTGAAATTTTCATGTCTAGCTCCATGTATGATGTTTCTTCTTATGTCACAAAACTAATCAGCACCTCAAATTTAACAAACCCACACCTAATCTTCCAAAACAATCTTACAGATATTCTCTTAAAATGATTTAAGGTTACTTGAAACATTGTATTCACTCATTTCCAGTCAAAGAAAATGACTCTCATTTGACCCTTGTGTCTCAATTATAAAATCAAGAATCATTATTAAACACATCCTTTTACAACCCCATATCTAACCTTTCCTTCACTGTGTTTATTCTATTTCCAAAATGTTTTTAGAATTGTAATCAGTTCTACACCTAAAAGCTTAAATATTTTATACTATAAAATCTTTTAAACTAATTTCCTGCATATCCAAAAAATAAATATTTTCACTTAAATTATATTCTGAAACATTATTTGACTCATCTATTATCTTTTATTTTTGTAGTCACCATTATTATTTCTTCATATACTTCACCAATAAGGGCTTTCTTACTCACCATTTTTCCTGCTTCGTTGGCTGTCTGGCTTGTGTACCTTCTCCTGCTACTCTCTTTTCTGGTTCATTGTACTGTGGTTCCTAAAGCAACATTCCATGGTATGTACCATGGATGATCAAATGATACATTGAATATTTAAATTAATAATAAACTTTGTAAGAGACACATTGCCAAGTGCAGTCAGATAAGTGTGTTGTATTTTGAGTTCTTAAGGTGGATTAATGGCAATACAATTTTATGTAAATTATTTTAACATGAGTTCACATATTTTATTACCCTTCATTGTTTAATTTTTGTAGCAACGTCTCTTAAATTAAAAATATTATGTTGCTCCTTATCCACCTTATTCACTAAAGCTAGCACGATGAGGCTTCTGGCCCTTTTGCAGCATCAAAATTACTCTGAAGGCAAACATTTTAAATCAACACTGCATCAGACACTGAGGCGCAGTATGAAAGTACAATAAGGAACAGGAAAGGAACTTCCAGAACTGCTTTAAAAAGTGGCAAGTTATGGGATAAATGTGTTTCAGGTGAGTCAGGATATTCTTAGGAGGATTAATACTAATGTGTCCTGGAATCACACTTTTCTTGAATCACACTTTTCAATTAAAACAGACTTTGAAGTTTGTGATCACACCTCATAAATCATCTTTTCAAATAAATTGGCTATGACCACATCTATATACATGTGGTCTTGTGTGTAGCAATATCAACAATCTCCACCAATTGTGTTTTCTTCATTCTCTTTAACACCAAATTCATGCTTAATTCATTTTTTTCTTATTGTCCAGTATCCTTAGTAAATCACAAACTCCATGATGACAGATAAGTCAACACATACATTTTCTAATAAAGATGACCTGAAGATTCTCTGCCACATAGCAGGCACTTCTTACATTTCTGAAGAATTCTATATTCACAGTGAATGAATGAGTGAATAAAGGACTCTATGTTGTTTATTAGTTTGGAAACCACTCCTTTAAAAGAATAAAACATTTATTCAGTGAAATCATATTTTTCCCTCATATTGTAGTTCCGTGAGGACTTTCTTGGTTAGGAAACTCTCATAGTAGACTTTCCTCAGCAGAACTCATCATGTTTGCTCAACCCCAGATTTCCATTTTCCTTTCCATTCATTGTATGGAAAAATAAATAGAAGAACCTCTATGTGGGAAAATACCACAGGGCATCCTTGGAACTCAGTGCCAACTGATTGCGTTGCTCCTGGCATACCTGTCACATGAGTCCTAAATTAGCTGCAAGGATAGATGGGAGATGTTATGGTGTTCTGGGCATGGGAGGCGATGGTAAGGGTTTGTTGAGAGTATTCCCCACTTCTGAAATAAAATCTTAATCTCAGGAAATAATATTTTGTGCTGCATCTTGAGTATCCTACAATTTTATTCAATATCTTAGTCAATATTCTAATCAATAGTTTATTGAACTCATAGTCTGAAGTAAAGCTATTCATCAATCATTTGGATATTTTTCTTCTATATTCCTGAGTTTTGTTTTCTTAAATGTCTGTGTGTGTGCACATGAATATGTGTGTATGTGTTTTGTTAGGTGTCATCTGAATATTAAAATGCCTTCATAGCAGAATAAAAACCTTAATTTATGTTTACATTTTACTTTTGTTCACCAAGCACATAATAAATGAGGATACTTCTTGCTAAATCTAAACAGAAATATTGAGACAGAAAGCTTAGATCAAGAGGGCTTCTTTGTGTTATTAAATTCAGGCTTACTGTTAGTACACCTTCGTTCACTAAGCTCTTAGAAAAAAGAACATTTAGTTGCTTGGGTCACATGTACTCCTCCATAACAGCATTCCCTCTTTTCTAAGCCCTACTCAGTGAGTGCATGGGCATTGCAGGACTAACTGGGTTTGGTTAGTCTTTTCCAACAAAATGTAGTACTGACTTCCCTGATAAGACCAAGGAAAAAAAGGTCAAGGAGACCAAAAATAAAAATCATTTTTTTCATGTTCTTCTGTTTCTTGCTTTCTAAAGGAAATAAAAGTTTCACATAAAAAAACTTACTTCCATAAAACCATCTTTGTAACTCTAATTATAGTGTTTGTGACCCAATGGAGCCCTGGGTGGGTCTGTAAAATATAATTATTTACAGACACACTCAGGGCTGTAAAATGTGATCCTTTACAGACACCATAGGATTTCATGACTACATTTGTTTCAACCCCTTTGGCAAATATATAACTGAATTAGAGTAATGCAATTTTTTAAACTTACAAAATCTCTTGTGGCAGAAATTAATGGACCACTAATATTTCTATTATCTTGATTTCTTATCAGAGTTTAAGTATACTCCCTTTTGCTTTTTTCACATGATTTTATTTTAGCTGGTTTTCTCCTTGTGACTTCCTTTATCACAAAGTTATCCTTTAAACCCATCATTAATTCATTGATGGATCCTATTGTACTCCCAAGCACTTGAGCACATTTACAATGATAGAGTTGGAGAGGAAAATGTGGACAGAAAATGACTTGATCGTTTGTGAAGACACAGTGGGATGATACCACGGATTTTCACCACTGATCATGAGACCAACCATAGAGAAAATAATGTGACCTAGAGTCCAAGAAGGGAGACTTTGAGACTTTAAAAAGTATGGTACCTCTCATCCAATTAGTTGTAATTCAAACTAAATAGTGTAAGAAATTTATTTAGATATGGTCTAAATAAGTATCTCTATATAACAGAAAAGTTACAGCATGGTCAATGACGTAGTTCACAGAAGAGCACCTGGCTGGCAAGTGCAAGGTCCTGAGTTCAATTCCTGGTACCAAAAATAAGTTACAGCAGAATCTATCTGTATAATTATGTATGCATAGTGGTAGCTAATGTTAATAGCCAACAGATAGGCCTTCATCAAATATTCTGTATTTACCAGTAATTTTATAACCTAAGTATAATAACCATCTTCTACTTTTCACAACCTTCCAATATTACCAACTTGATAATTAAGACATTCAGAAGCAAACTACATTGACTTTCTAGCTGTTGAATTTCCCTTACCCTAACCAAGAAATTTGGAAGTGCCAGGGAGTAAAAAGTTCCTGAGGCACTTCTCAGTCAGCCCTAACAAGTAAAGAATAATTTGATTTTTTTGCACTCTCTTCCATAGGTTCCATCAGAAAAATGCCTCTGTTGTCCATGCCTAGGTCTGCTCATCAAAACGGCACTTGTATTGACTTCTCTCCTACTTGTCACCACTCCTTTTCCTTCTTTCAATGCTTCTAGAAGCATTTATGGAAGAAATACTTGATATTCCATGTTTAACACTGTATAGTTTTCATTGCAGTCACTTTCGCCTACTTGATTAGATTTATTTTCAGTTTTTGTCTTTTTGTGTTTGTTTTTTTTGCTTTCCTTTTGTAGATATTGTATAGCTAGCTTATCAAATCCTATTGATTTTATAGGAATAACTTTTTGTGTTACCTGATAAAGCAGAATGACTCTGATTAACAACTATATATTATATATTTTAAAATGAAACAGTTTTGAATGTTCACATGCAAATAATTGATAGATGATTGCAATATTGTTTTCTTAAATTTCATCATTACATATTGTATGCATGTGTCAGAAAATTACATTTACATTATAAGTATGTACAATTTTTATAAATCAATTATATACATTTCAGTAATATCTTCTGTACATTGTATATATATGTTATCAATGTAATCAGTATTTTAAATATCTAAAACTTCAAATTTAGCATGCCTTGACATGTATTATTGAAACTTATATTCCTCTGACTTCATCATTCCACCAACAATTTTAGAAAAAAGTTGATACTTGATGTTTAATTTTCTTTTCATTCCAAATTCAATAAATCTTATATATTTGCTCATTGTCACTGTGATAAGTGTTTCCAGATGTAGAAAAAATATAGTAGATTCAATTAAATTTGAATTTCAGAAAAATAGATTTTGATTTATTTACTTTTGATTTAAAAACTTTTCATTTAATATTTGGAAAATGTTGATGCTAAGTTTATACTTTTGTTTTTCTGGATTAAAATGTTATTAAATATCTTGTGTTGCATGTTATAACCTTAACTGGAACAAATTTTAGAAGGCACAGAATTAGCAATGTCTAATATAATTTGTCCTTAGGCAAAAAGTTTCACTCATAATATCTTCAGATTTGTTAATCTTACCCTTTCCTTAGTCTCCTATTTCAAAACCTTTGCTGATATCTTCCTTTTCTTGTCAAATTTTCCCATGTAAGGAAATCATCATTCTATAATGCTGTTCTTATAATACTGGCCCAAGGATTTTTTTACATGGAGTGTATATACAGATTATCTCCTTTATTACAAGTTAGAACTTGGCTAAGAACTCAACAGAGTTCTTACATAGTTAGACAAAATCATACGTTACAAGTAGTTAGTAACTCTACTACTTAAAATTTTAAAATCCAGTTTTCTAACTCCCTTTTTTCCAAATCATGTTACTTTCTGCTTGGAATTATGAGAAATACAGCAAGCACCACCTTCTCCAATTCCTAACTCTATCTGATTGCATGTGAACTATCTGATTGCATGAGAAGAAAAAATGCAGATGTATTAGGAAGAGAAGCTTACAATGAGAAGGGAACATGTTAAAACAATTATACATATTTGAAATCCATCACTTACAGCCAACTGAATATCTCAACTACTCTGCTATTATTTTGATGGCAAAGAGATGGGGTTTTTTTAGTCACAGAAGGAAATGGAATGGGAAAAGTAAATGTTATAGTTTGTATCTAAATGTTCCAAAACACCTCATGCGATCATCAGTAAGGCTTTTTCAGAGGTGAATAGAACTAGAGTGTGTGATCCTGGGAATAATTAAAGGTGTAATGCTAGGATCAAGGTCATTAGGTTTAGAAGTGTGATAGCTATCCACTTTAAGTACCTTGAAAAGGATATGAGGGATAGAAAGAACTGTGGTCCCTTGCTTGCTTTTCAATCTTCTGCTTGCCATGAAATGTTTCTCCTCTGTGATGCTTGCTTGCCACCCACCATGTATTGGAGCCAACTGATTAAGTACTGGAACTTCTACAAACTATGAACTAAATTTACACAACTTTTAACTTTGGGTGCCATGAATTTTGTATCATCAACAAGAAAAGTAACTAATACAGAATATGGTACCAGAAGTAGTGTTATTCTTATGAAAATATACAACCATATGGTTCAGCAACCTTCAGAACTAGCTTGTGGGAAAAGTTTGAAAAAATTTGGAGATGCTGGTTGAAATACTAAAGCTTGAACCCCATAGGCTGTACTTGAAACCTTGGGTCAGAGATCAGAAGACTAGAAGGCTGATAGAAATCCTGCTGGCGAGGACCATGCTTGATAGATTTCTGCTGGGAAGGATCACATTGGCTGCTTTTCTTAAGATTATGTGTGATATAACTTTGCAGAAAATTTGTCTTCATTTTGCTAGTGTCCAGAGAACTTGAGTGAGACTAAGATTCAGGGAAATAGACTACATACTCTTGCAGCAAAATTTCAAGGCTGTCTAATATTGAGGCAGCAGAATGGCTACTGTTGGAGGCTTTCACACAGATTTATGTTGAGAATATAGTTCAAGGATCCCAGAAGGTTTATTGAAAATGTTGGGAGTCTGAGCAGAAAGGAAGCTTCAGTAAAATTTTGTCCTACAAATATAGAATAGAAGAGAAGTAGATGGTTGAAAAGAATAGCATACAAAAGCCAACTATTTCAGAAGGCAACAGAAAAGTTGGCCTGAGAATCTTGCAAGAACCAACAGAATACCAACCTTTGTATCCTCAGAGTTGCAGAGGTGAAGGACTTTGCTTTGAGATGAGAGTCCCATGCTCCAGAATGGTGGTGGTTTTGAATTGTTTTTTTCTCAGGTTTTGGTTCATAAGCACTCAAGTCCTGGAGAAAAGAGAGAACATCTGAGAAAAGGGCAACGCAGCAGAACCAGCCCAAGAGAGGAGCTATGGAAACTACAACCACCAGCAGTCACATAAGAGTAGAACCACACAAACACTTTGAAGCTCAAAAGTTGCCAGAGATTGCTAGGGATGAACATGGAACTGCAGGATATAATGCTTGCTTTTCTGGGTTTTGGTCTTGCTTTTGTCCCATCCCTTTATAAACCACTATTTGTATTTACTGGAATGGTAATGTTTGTCTTGCACCATTGTATGTTGGAAGTGTTTAAATTATTTATCATTTGCACATAGGCTCATAGTTGAGAGTTCAATGTAAATCTCAGAGGAGAATTGAGACTTGGACATTTCTGCAATGCTTAAATTGTTAGGAATTTTGCTATACTTGGAGATGGACTAAATGCCTTTTACATGAGTCTAGGGGATCAGGAAGGATGTTATCCTGTGTGGTTTTATATCACCTAAAGCCTCACACAGTCGTAAGTGGGACTTTTTCAGAGGTGGATATATCTACAGTGTGTGATGCTTAGCATGGTGCACAGGAAGGATGAAGGGGTTTGGGGTTAAAGGATTGATGCTAATTAGCCTGGATAAGATGTAGGAGATAGGAGGAACTGTGGTCATTGTTTGCTTGCTTTTTTGTTTTGTGCATGCTGTGGGCTATTCCTCTTGTGTGATACTTATCTGCTATCCCCTCCACCTTGGAATTGACTGATTATGGACTGTTAACTCTACAAGCTGTGAGCTAAATAAATGTTTCCTCCTTTAACTTTGAGTGCCAGGTATTTTGTTTCACCAAAAAAAAAAAAAATAGTAACTAAAATAGTAAAGCTATTTTTTATCTTTCTCGGACTTTGAGTCAACCTCATCCAAAAAAAATCACAAAAACATTATTCATACATATAAAGACAGTGAGTAAGGCTTATTCATCTTTCAATTAGATAGAAAACTAGCAAAGAAAAATGAGGTAAATAAATAATTGCTTAAGGAACTCTGATCACTTCTGGTTGCTAAACTTTAAGAAAATTGGACAGTTTCTAGACCCTTTCTACAAGCTATCAACCAGGATACTGAATGATCTAGAAGCAATGCCAGACAATAGATTTTAGAATAATTACTTTGAAATGAGAAAGCTCAGGAAACACAGAGTTCTTTTGAGACATTTGAAGTTTCACTGTAAAAGATACAAGTTTCAGCCTTTGAAAAAAAGTTCACTAAGATAAGATAGAATATAAACTATTTGTTCAGTAAAATTATTGAATTTCTACTATGATGCATAGGCATACATTTGTACACTTTCAAATGTTAGTAGGAAAAAAATTTTCTCTCATGGGTACCTCAATACAGAAAAGACACGTAGTAAAGTGTGTGTATCAGTGGCCCCCAAGTATCTCATGTATTCATAGATGTGGTTTTTGGAAAGTGTTTGGATTATGGGAGCATGTGGCTGACTTTCTCTTAGAGAGTAAAGCCTGGTCAGAAGAGTTAAATCACTAGAGTTGTAGTAAACCTCCTCCTTTTGCACAAGATGAGCCATTTTTTCCAGAGGCAAGTACTTCCACTGTGCTTTGGAGCCAGTCAGCTTGGACTGAAAGATCTACAAACTGTGAGCTTAAAACAAACATCATTTCTTTAAATTTGCAATGTTTGGTAGTATGTATCAGCAATGAAAATGTGACTAAGACAGATTTTAATACCTAAGTAGTGGGATTGCTGCTGTGACACTACCTGATCATGTCGTTCAGAAGCTTTTGGAATTGAGTCATTGAAGGAGTTTGGAAAGCTTTGGGGATATTAGCTAGAGAAACAAATGTAGAATGTTATAATTTGAACTTGGTGGGAGATTTTGGCCAGAGCTTTTTTGAAGAGAAAGCAGAATAACATAGCTGGTCAAGACCAGACTAAAAGTTTTCAGTTGAGAAAAAGGACTCCATTGCCAATGGGACTCCTGGCTGTTTGCTATGGTCTGGCAGATAATTTATGTACATTTTGCTCATGTTCTGAGACTTTTCAGTGACTGAGATTACAGGTAGTGGATTGATTGATCTAAAGGAGGAAATTTCAAGGCAGTTCCACATTCAGGCTATACCATGTTTACTGCTTTCTCTTTTTTAGTGAGATATACTGTGGAGAACAGAGTAAAATTCCAAGAACATAAAACATAATAGTATTCAGTAATTGAAATTATTAGCATTAAAAAGAAGCAAAGCAATTTACAATAAGATGATAGAAAAGATAATTAGTAGGCATCATAGGAACCAACATAATTTTACCCTTTGCAACCTCAATTTCCAAAAGTGGAAGATTTTCTTTAAGAAAGAATAGTGCTGAGAGCTGGGAATTTAGCTCAGCAGCCGAAGCAACTGCCTAGCAAGCACAAGGTCTTGGGTTTGATCCCCAGTAACAAAAAAAAAAAAAAAAAAGAATAGTGCTGAAAGGAGAATAACAGTCTGACATACTGATTCTCCAAGATTCAGTTATCAGTACTAGGCCATTAATGCACTGAGAAGCTGGTGCAGCCAGGATTCCAGAAGATCTGGCTAATGTTTTAGTTGATGATGTGCTTTGTCATCATTATTTGGTACTGATTTTATAAGCATGAAGAATGTAAGAGATATGGAGTTAGGAACTCTTCCACCCAGACTTCAGAAGAAGGCCATGGAATCCAGGCAGTATATCATTTCTAGGGCAGACCATGAAACTGTTAGTATGAAGTGAAACATGCAAGGCATATCTGAGAAATTTGGGGAAGCCAGCAATATATAACACCTAAGGAAAACTCACAGAGAGTGAGTAAAGTCAGCCCAAAGAGAACCGATGAGATCTGGAAACATCAGTAATTCCATAGGAGTAAGGCTACCCAGTCCCTTTGGAGGGCACACATTGCCACAGATTGTTTTGTGTGTTGGACATAGAACAATGAGATTTAATGTTTGTTCTGCTGAATTTTCTCCTGGCCGTGATCCCAGTGGATTTTATCCCCCTTCTTTCTTTCTAGAATGGGAATGTTTCCTCTGTGTATGTAAGTTGGCAGTTTAACTTTTTTCTTTATTTATGATTTCACAGCTAAGAATTTGTCAACTATTAGAGGATACTTTGGACATTTCAGCTTTTAGAACTTTGACAACTCTTAGAGGTGGATTAAATATGTTTTGCATAAAGGGATGTGCATGAGTCTTTTAGGATGGGGGAGTACAGTCTTATCATTTATGTCAAGATATCTGTCTCCAAATGGATCATGCACTCATAGGTGGTAACTTTGGAAAATGATTGAATTATGGGGACTTGTAGCAAACCTGCTGTTAGGAGGTAGGATCTGGTTGGAAGAGTCAGGTCACTGAAGTTCAGGTCCCTTCTTAGTTGGTCCCTTCAAATAACATAAAATGTTTTACTCTATGTGAGGCCTTTCCACCATGCCCTGGAGGTGGGTAAAGATGGACTGAAAAATATATAAAATGTAGAATAAAACAAAACTATAACACTTTAAGGATGCAAGTATCAGGCATTGTTTCAGTGAGGAGAAATTGATTATGACTACAGAAGAGTATCATGTCATTTATTGAATTTAATTTTTAAGAAAAACATAGACTATTTGAATTTTAAAATAAAACAGAAATAATCTATTTGGTGGCAAAGTAGGTACAAAGTTTGAAGACATACATGTAGGCAGAAAGTTAAAGAAAAAGGTGCTTTTCTTGCACACCCTGCACCAGCCTGGACCACTGCGGCACCCTCAGATGGACCTCTCTTGGGAAGCACACTTTACCTGCACACCCCGTCCCAGCCCAGAGCACCACACAGATCTCAGACAGATCTTACTCCTGCCAGTACACTTCTTGTGCATGCCCCATGCCAGCCTGGACTGTCATGCTGCTCTTGGACAGATCTTCCTTGCACCAGTGTGCTTTTCCTGTGTGGCCCACGCCAGTCTGGAGCACTGTGCCATCAGCCCACTGCCCTCCATGACCCTTCCCACCTCCTGGACCAAGTACTTCTGTTGATGTTCAGTTCCCACTCCTCCTCCCAGAACTTTGAACTGCAGTGGGTTAACAATGCTGGGTGGATGGGAGACTCAGTAAACCCCTCACCTTAACAGATGAACTCAACAGGCTCCAGTCAGTATGGTGAGTTTGCTGCTAAAACAGAGGTCTTCAGAGGGTAAACAGGAGGAGTAGCAAAGCTCCCCCCAACTGTAAGACATTGGTGAGCTTTGCAAGTGTGTAGATGACTCCTTCCTACACACAGAAAACATCAGGCAGGTTGAGGAGTCCCTCAAGTTGCAGAAAATTAAAAGGGCTTTTGAGTCACCCAGTGACACAGTAGTGTCTCAGCAGAGATAAACAGTATAGACAGGGAGATCTGGTGACCTGTAATAACCTAAAGACATAGCAACAACAGGAACTAAGAGTTGACTTACATCAATAATCCTAGGCTATTCAGTCCACCGAGAATATAGGACCCACTCAACAAGACCTGCAGGAGAAATTCAGGTGACTGGTCCTCCTCTTCATTGTGGTATTCAATAATCAGACAAACACCAAC
Organism: Dolichotis patagonum; assembly: GCA_004027295.1. Taxonomy (NCBI): domain Eukaryota; kingdom Metazoa; phylum Chordata; class Mammalia; order Rodentia; family Caviidae; genus Dolichotis; species Dolichotis patagonum. Next base: position 31,190 of record PVJX010007098.1, on the reverse strand, counting down.
CACACAGTAGGATCCTAAGAAACACACTCCTGACAGTTGTGACTATTGGTATTGAAAAACCAAAAGATGAAAAGATAAAAATGACAAAGTGAGAAAGCAAAATGCAATTTCAAACATCTAGTCCATTAGGAGCAAGATGAGATGACAGTGAAAATAGAGGACTTTAAAGGTCATACTGCAGAAATCTCTGAAAACATAGCAAATGAAATAAAGAAACAAATCCATGAGACTATAGAGGAAATCAAATTAGAAATAATTTCTCACATAAAGAAAGAAATAACAACCTTTGTAAATGAGTTGCTCAGCATAGCTAGAGTAGAAATAGATAAAAAAAAATCAGGAGCATGGGAAATTGATTGAAATCTTGAATGAAAAATATAGAAAACAAGCATAATCCATGAAACAAATTCAAAGAGATACCCAAGAAACAAATAATTCTATTGAAATCTAGCAAAACCATTTCAATGAAGCTGAGGATAGAGTTTTGGACCTTGAGGACAGAATCGCAGATAATGATCATGAAAGGATAAAACTTTTAAAAACAAAAAAAGCACCATGAAATGACAATCCAGCAGTTTTCAGATGATGCTAAGAGAAACAATATAATACTAATAGGCATTAATGAAGATGCAGGAGTCAATGAAAATGACATAACTAAAATAATCACAGAAGTAATAGCAGAAAATTTCCCAAACATGGGGAAAATATGATATGCAGATTAGTGAGGCATATAGAATGCCAAAGAGCCACAACCAACAGAAATATATACCCAGACATATGATAATTAAGATCCCATACATACAGTATAAAAACAGAATACAAAAAGTTGTTAGAGGAAAGACACAACTCCCCTATCAAGGAAAGCCTATTAGAATCACAGCAGACTTCTCAGCACAAATCTTCAAGCTAAGACAAGCCTGAAGGAAAGTATTTCAAGCCCTAAAAGAAAACAACTTTCAAACCAGACTGATGTACCCAGCAAAACTGTCTTTCAAGTTTAATGGAGAAACAAGATACTTGCACGATAACTGAACTTCCAAAAAACAATGGAAGAAATTCATGTCCACCTAACCAATCCTAGAAAGAGAACTGAAAGACATACTAGATAGAGATAAAAATTACCACAGTCTCCAGAAAAATAACAGAAAAAAACACCAAGCAGGGCAAGAAATTAAACAAGGGAGACATCAGAAAATAACAGAAGCATAAAATGACAAAGTTGAACCAGTATATAACAGTTATATCCATAAATGTAAATGACCTCAATTCACCTATCAAAAAAAAAAAGTTGAGAGAATGGATAAAGAAACAGAATCACACAATGTGCTGTATGAAAGAAACACATCTGACTCAAAAGGAAACTCATAGATTAAAAATCGAAGGATGGAAAATAGTATTCCATGCAAAAACAATCCAGAAGAAAGCAGGGATAGCTATTCTGTTTGCAGAAAGTGAACTTCAAACTTAAAATTATTGAAAGAGATAAAGAAGGCTACTACATACTTGTTAGTGGAAATCTTCAAGAGGAAGAACTAACAATTATAAATATATATGCACCAAATACAGGAGCACACAATTGTATAAGACAAATAATAATGGACTTGAAAAACCAAATACACAAGAATAAAATTTTAATACAGGACCTTAACACTCCACTGTCACAGAAAGACACATTAACTAGACAAAAAGTCAGCAAAGAAATAACAGAACTGAATCATACCTGTGAGCAAATGGACTCAGTCATTGTTTACAGAGTGTTCCAACCAACCACATCAGAATACACATTCTTCTCTGCTGCACATAGGACATCCTCCAAAATAGACCATATATTAACCCATAAAACATTCTTAAGTAAATTCAAAGGGATTGTAATTATCCCATGCATAATAGCTGACCATAGCACACTGAAATTGGAAATAAATGAAAAAAATTGCATAACCTACATAAATAAATTGAAATTAAAAAAACACCTTCTGAACAACCAGTGGGTTACAGGTGAAATTAAAGAGAAATAAAACAGTACCTACAATTTAATGAAAATGCAGTACAACATACAGTAACCTGTGGAATGCAATGAAAGCAGTCCAAAGAGGGAAATATACAGCAATAAATTACACATCAAGAAAATGGAATGAGCACAAATACCCTAATGCTCCATCTCAAATTTCCAGAAAAAGAAGAGTAAGTCAAACCCAAATCTCACAGAAAAGAAGAAATTGTAAAGATCAGAGCAGAAATTAATGCAATTGAAACTAAAAAATATTACAAAGAATTAATGAATTAAAGAGCTGGTTTTTTGAAAGAATAAACAAAATTGTTAAAATTCTAGCCAACTTTATAAAAAAAATAAAGGAAAAACTCAAATTCATGCAATAAGGACTGATAACAGGGAAATTACTACAGATCCCATGGAAATTCAAAAGATCGTGAACATCTACTTTGAAAATCTCTACTCACATAGGGTGGAAAACACTGAGGAAATGGACAGATTTCTAGAAATGTGTGAACTATCAAAGCTCAATCAAGAAGATACAGCATTTTGAATAACCCAGTATCAGCTATTGAAATTAATAATGTGATTAAAAACTTACCAACAAAGAAGAGCTCAGGTGCTGATGGATTCACATTTGAATTCTATAAAAAATTTAGAGAAGATTTGATGTCAATGCTCCTTAAACTCGTCAATGAAATTGAAAGAGAAGCAGTCCTCCTTAACTCATTCGTGGAGGCAAGGATTACCCTGATACCAAAACCAGAGATGATCCAACCAAAAGGAGAACCATAGGCCAATCTACTAATGAACATTGATGCAAAGATTCTCAATAAAATACTGGCAAATAGAATGCAGCAAATCATCAAGAAGATTATATATCATGACCAAGTAGGGTTCATTCCAGGAATGAAGGGCTGGTTCCACATATGCAAATCAATAAATGTGATACACCACATCAACAGAGCCAAAAACAAAAATCACATGGTCATCTCAATAAATGCTGAAAAAGCTTTTGATAAAGTCTAACAGCTGTTCTTGATAAAATAACCCTACAGAAACTCAGAATAGATGATATCTACTTCAATCTCATGCAGGTAATTTATGACAAACCAACAACCAACAATATACTAAATGGACAAAAACTGAAAGACTTCACTCTCAAATCAGGAACAAGACAAAAATGTCCACTATCATCACTCCTATTCAGTATAGTTCTGGAAATTTTAGCTACAGCAATCATACAAGAGAAAGAAATAAAAGCAATAAAGATAGGAAAAGAAGATAAATTATCATTATTTGCAGGTGACATGATACATAGAAGACCCAAAAAATTCCAGTAAAATACTACTAGAAGTAATAAACAAATTCAGCAGTGTAACTGAATACAAAGTCAGCACTCAAAAATCAATAGCATTCCTGTACATGCACAAAAAACTCACTAGGAGAGAAATTATGGAAATATCACCTTTCACAATAGCTTCTAAAAAATGAAACACTTAGGAAACAACCTAATCAAGACCTATACACTGAAAATTATACTACTCTAATAAAGGAGATTGAAGATATTAGAAAGTGGAAGGATATTCCTTTCTCTTGGCTAGGAAAAACCAACATTGTGAAAATGGCCATACTCCCAAAACTGTCATACAGATTTAATGCAATTCCAATCAAAATACCACTAACATACCTTACAGATTTAGAGAAAATATTCCTAAAATTCATTTGGAAACTGAAGCAACCTAGCATATCAGAGGTGATTCTGGGCAACAAAGACAAGACAGGAGGCATCTCAGTTCCTGACTTGAAACTGTACTATAAAGACACAGTGATAAAATCAACGTGGTACTGGCAAAGAAATAGACCTGAGGATCAATGGAACAGATTAGAAGATGCAAACACAACTAAAAAGACACTCACCCTCTTATACTTGACAAAGGGGCTAAATATGTTCACTGGAAAAAAGATAGCCTCTTTAATAAATGCTGTTGGAAAAATTGGCTCTCCACATGCTGAAGACTGAAACTAGACCCATGCCTATCACCATGCACTAAATTAAAGTCAAAATGGATCAAGGACATAAATATTAAAGCAGAAAAAATAAATCTACAGGAGGACAAGGTAGGTAGAAATCTTGGAGACATAGGGGTAGGCATAAAATTCATAATCAAAGCACAAACCACACAGGAAATATTTTAAAGAATCAACAGCCGGGATCTCATCTTACCAAAATATTTTTGCACTTCAAAAAAAATCACCAACAAAGTGAAAAGAAAACCCACAGAATGGGAAAGAATTTTAGCCACAACCCCTCAGACAAAGGACTTATATCCAGAACATATAAAGAATTGAAAAACATGAAGCCTCCCCCCCAAATTCAAAGACCCTCTCCAAAAATGGGCATTGGAGATGAACACACATTTCTCAGATGAAGATAGACAAATGTCAAATAAATACATGAAGAAATGTTCACCATCACTGGTCATTTGAGAAATGCAAATTGAAACAATATTGAGATTTCATCTCATCCCAGAAAGAATGGCTGCCATCAAGAAATCAACTGACAAGAAATGTTGGCAAGGATGCCGGGAAAATGGAGCACTTTTCCACCATTGGTGGAAGTGTAGACCAGTGCAGCCACTGTGGAAATCAGTATGATGATTCCTCAACAAACTAGGATTGGAAGTTCCATTCAATCCAGCTATTCCCATCTTGGGTATTTTCCCAGTAAATTCAAAAGTTCATGTCACAGTGATATATGTGTACACATATTTATAGCAGGACAATTTGCAACAGCTACCTCTTGGAAACAACCAAAATACCCCTCAACAGCAGAGTGGATGAAAAAGATGTGGTATTTTTATACAATGGAATATTACTCAGCTATAAAAGGGATGATCTTATGGCCCTGAAGCAAGGCCAGCAGATCGCTGTAGCTGCTGGTTTCAAACATGAGCCTAAAGAGAATTCTTTCTCTGGTCTGTTGGCCATTTCAGAACTTTGGAAATGGAATGGTCAATTCATCAGAAAGAAATAGCAGGTGTGTATGGCAGACTTTGGGGGGCCTGCAGGGGAGGGACCCTGGTGCATTGGGACCTGCACCATGCAGTTGACTCGGGGTGCCGGGAGAACAAGGAGCTCTTCCCCTCTCTGGGGGGCAACTGAGAGTGTGGAAGACTTTCGGCTGCCTGAAGGAGAGAGAGCCTGGCACGTCGGACCTGCACCGTGCAGTTGACTTGGGGTGCCAGGAGAACAAGGAACTCCTCCCCTCTCTGGGGGGTGGCTGAGAGTATGGCTGACTTCCGGCAGCCTGAAGAAGAGAGACCCTGGCACGTCGGGACCTGCACCGTGCAGTTGACTCGGGGTGTCAGGAGAACAAGGAACTCCCCCCTCTCTGAGAGTGTGGCAGACTTTCAGCAGCCTGAAGGAGAGAGACCCTGGCACATCAGGATCTGCACTGTGTGGTTGACTCAGGGTGCCAGGAGAACAAGGGGATCTACCCCTCTCTGGGGGTAGCTGAGAGTTTGGCAGACTTTCGGCGACCTGAAGAAGAGAGACCCTGGCACATCGGGACCTGCACCATATGGTTTGCTTGGGGTGCTGGGAAAACAAGGAAGTCTTCTAGTCTCTGGGGGCCACTGTGATCCTGCCTGCGTGTGGGGTGAGAATCAGACATCTCATGTCATCCTGTCCCTCATCCCGTGTCCCCCTCTCCTCTTCCTCCCTGCCTAGCAAGTGGGAGCCAGTGAACTACACATCTTGTGAAAAGATTGGCTATGTTATTTAGTATGAGCTCTCCATATGCAAGGATAAGGAAAACCATTGGGAAGAAAACAAGAGACAATATGACAGATAGTGAAGATCTCTGGCTGTCTAGCTTTGAAACTTATGCTTTCTTATGTCCTGTTCTGTTCTGTTTTGTTGTGTTTAATTTTATTCCATTTTAAAATAAAATTTAAATTTTTTTTAAAAAAAAGGATGATCTTGAGGCCTTTATAGGTAAATGGAGGCAACTTGAAACTACCTTCATAATTGAAATGAACAAGACTCACATTAGTAAATATTACATTGTCTCTCTAGTGTAAAAAATAATAAAAACTGAAAAGTAATAAGATCCAAAATGTAAAATAGGTATTGTAAAAATGAAAGGAAGGGCAAGTGCTCTAAAGGATGTAACTGTATATATAAGTAAGATAGATGACCATATTACTAAATTTTTGTTGGATAACTGAACAGAATGATTTGTACTTTCAATGTTTGAGTATCTATCCACTATTTTGCTTTGATTTTGTAACTTGAACAACCCTTTGTAAGATGACAATATGTATTGCATCAACTAGCAATTTCTTAGTGTTAAATTTTATTTCTTTTTTTGAATTCAGTATTATTCTACCTTTCTTATTTTTTTCTTTCTTTAAATTAAAAAAATAAAAACTAAAAAAAGAAAGTTAAAGAAAAAAACTCAAGCTACATGGGAAATGCTTCAAAAACTCAACAACGACGATCTCATATTATTGGAAAGTTTTTGCACATAACTGAAATCACCAAAATAATGAAAATACAAATCAAAGAGTGGCCACAAATTTTAGCCAATTGTCTTTCAGGCAAAAGACATATAGAAAACTTATAAAGAATTGAATGAAATTAAAACCCTAAATTCAAAGACCTGATCCAAAAATGGGCATCTAATATAAATACACACTTCTCAGATGAAGTACAAAGTATAAATAAACATGTAAATATGTTCAACATCATAGGTCATTCAAGAGACACAAATTAAAACAACATTGAAATTCTATCTCACACCACAAAAAAATGACTACTATCAATAATGAATTGGCTAAGTCAACAAAAACAAATGCTAGTGGGACTGTGGGGAAAAGTAACACTTCCCCACTCTTGGTGGGAGTGTAGACTGGTGAAATCACTGTGGAAATCAATGTGAAGATTCTGCAAAATATTAAAACTAAACACCTTATTTGACCCAACAATTCTCCTTTTGGATATTTTTCCTAGAAGAATTAAAAATATCACACCACAGTGTTATGTGTTCATCCATGTTTACAGAGCACAATTTGTAATATCTAAGTCTTGCACACAATCCAAATGCCATCAACAAAGAGATGGATAAAAAGTGATATTTTTATACAATGGAATATTACTGAGCCATAAAGACAGATAAACTTGAGACTTTTACAAGTAAATGGATCAAATTGACATCATATCATATGTGAAATAAATCATACTTTAATGTGTAAGCATCATATTGTCTCCCTAGATGAAAAAGTAAATAATATTCAAAATCTACAGTATATATGAAGTGAGAAGAAATTGTTCAAATAGAAAAAGAAACTGGGATATAAGAAATGAGAAAAGAAGGAAATGAAAAGAAAAAAATATACAATAAGATATTTATACTACTAATTTCTATTAGTTCTTGAAAAGAAAGGTTTTTCTTATATCGTTTGATGGCTTATTCATGTCTATGTTTTGTAATCTGAACACCTACTTTGAAGTTAAGAATATACAGTGTATTAACCATTGTTACTCTCCTATCTTGTTTTGAAATTTTGTGTCATACTTTTAATTATTTTTTTCTCTTTAAAATTAAAAACAAATGTTGGAATTTTAGTGTTCAACACATTGCAGAAAGCTTTTCCTTACATGGTAGAAAGAGTCAATTACATTAGTCTTTCATTTATTACATGCTGAAAGTACTTTCTATCTTGTAATGATGAACTCATTCATGCACAAAACTTGGTTCAAGGTACTATGACAATGTTAATATTATATAGTTTTAATACCATACCATTCCAGGATGAATATATTGTGGAAGACAAGACATATGTGCATCAAATGAAAGGTCTCTTGTGCAATCATCATCAGAAAGAAATGAATATTACATCTACAGTGTTTGTGGTCTTAAAGATTCACAGAATGGGATATTTGCCATATTCTAAACTGCAGAGAGAAGCTTCACAGGGGAAGTCAGACTCAGGCACGAGTTAACAAGATACAGTGGGATTTGTTAGGTGAAGGGAACTGGAAGATTGCTGTGGCCAGCACAACTCAAGCAAAGGTAGACAGACAGGGATGCTTGGGAAACACTCTATGGCTCACAGTATAAATCACACCCAGTGGTGGTGTATCAGGAATGAAAAGTTGCATACTAGCTAACTAGTATCCACTGACTGATTAGCAAAATGTCTGTCCCATGTTTTTGGGAATATAGAGAGATTAGTAAGCATTTTGGCAATAGGTATGCTAAGCCCATTGGTCAAAATAAGCTGTGAAAATTTTGTATGTATGCATAACCATATATAAGCCCTTTTAATACAAATATACAACTATATGTATAAATACACATATAAATATATATAAATGTATCTATATGCACAGAAATGAAGATGCAGTGATAATAAGAGTCTGCAAGTCATTCTGATGCAACCAAGAGAACTGAAATTACTGGAGAAAAAGTTATTTGAAAGAAATACAAGTTATCCCTGAAAACACATACTGGGAACATACTTCATCATAGCACATAAGAAGATATATGTGGTTTTTGAGAAAATGTTATTTTTTTTCTTTTTTCTATTCATATTATTCACCTAAATGAAATAAAGAAGACAATATACATACGGTGACACAGCTTATAAACAGTTCTCATATGCACTTGACTGTTTAATATGCATGATATTAATCCTTAGATAACTTACTGACCTACTATGGCTACAGAACTAGGAGTGGTCAGACAAAAAGACAGTTGCACAGAGCCTCAGCCCAAGTGGGACTTTCCAATTTACAGGAACTCCACTCTGACAGTCAAACCATCAAATTGGGATGGGCTGGCTTTCTTCCCTGGGTGACACTACAGAAGCTCTTGTGGTGACAATCTGATAACCTTGTTTCTTTCAAGTACATAGAGGAGCAGGGCAGACAGGATCAGATAGGGAAAATGGATTTTGACAATGCATTCTGGGAGTTTCAAAAGGCAAGTCTTCATTCTGTCCTGATGGCTCATCTGGATTTATAATCTCTCCATTATATGGAAATCTGAAGAGGTCATTTGGGGAAGTCGTTATCTACTTTTATAGATTCCTTATGAAACATTTATGAGTTTTCTGATGATATCACATCAAGCTTTCTCTGCCATTCTTCTTCTCCAGCCATGCCCTTCAGAGGTGCTCGCCTTATTTCAGTTGATAGTGACACTTTCCCTTGAGGTAGGCTCATTACTGATGATGGCTTGCATTGCTGGAAATATCTCAACTTTCCAAAACTGCTAGTGCTGAATTTATCAAATGGAATGTCTTTATTTTGGAAGTTAATTTGGCATGGCAATTTCTTGCATTACAATTAATCCTAGATAGTAAATAACATATATACCTTGTTCCAAATTAAATGGTCTCTTACTAGTTCACGTCTTGGTTCAGGATTCAACATTTCTACATTTCAATCACTTCATGTGCATGTCCAAAGTAGATTTAGAGCTCATGAATCTGTGATGTGATATAGAAGTGGCATGTTTGCAAATATTTCATAAATATCTAACAGTTATTTAAATATCAAAGGGTCATTATTAATACTAGTAAAATAATTTTCCAAACATTTATTAGTTTCCACAGGCCAGACCACTTGCATTTACAATGCTTCTGTTACAAAAATTAGTATCATTGTAAATGCTTAAGATTTCAGAAAACAAATAACAGAATATGTTTACATTAAAATAAGTCACAAGTATATCAACAAAATGTTGAAAATCTAGCATATCAAAGAAGGAAATGAAGATTAATTGAACACGTGCTATGCATCAAAAAATTAAAATACTTCATTTTTTTATTTAATCAGTCATTATAGTTCATCACATTATTTCTGTCTTACTAAAGAAAAAAATTCCTGATACTCAGGAATACTAACCAACCTACCTAAGGTGTATGAACAGAAGTTGAATAAATTATATCATATTTTATATGGATTGTTTCCTCATCACACAATAATTTAAAATGTGTCTATCTGCTTTGTGTAATATGATACCATAAGAATCTTTTCTCTCTCTCTCTGTCTCTCTCTCTCTCAAACACACACACACACACACACACACACACACCCCTGGGTATAGTTACAGGTGGTTTCCCCCTTGTGATAAAATCTCAGAGTATTGTGTTTAATCCCGGAGGAAAGGGGCCTTACATGTTGGACAACTGTTAAATGACAAAGGCTAGAGTGGTAAATGTAATGACTAACTTCAGCATGACATCAAGTTCACAGGGATTTAATTTAGTATGTTTTCCTGAGAAAAGTCTAGATTGAGCCCTTATCTTACTACATGGTCTTGCACAGCTAAGAGATGAGGTGAAATAGGGTCTGGAAACTTTGAAATGCATGGTATGCATTGACCAGGTCAGTGCTGAATTACTGGGCAATACATACTGACCTCAAAAACAAAATAAATCTGTCCGTGCACCAGTGTTGGGATTGAAAAAGCCAGTTCCTAAATTTGGCATATGTGATGAATGTGTGAAAACCAGGCACATACTGCAGAGACTGTTTCATAGACCCTTTGGCACACTGTCCTCTTTTGGACGGAATCAACCCTCTTGCTGTGTTCACCTGGTGGGCAGTCGTTAGCACATCCTGGGCTCTGTGATTCTTATGAGAGCAGGGCAGATTCCCTCATCACACACGCCTCAGGAGAAGCAGCAGCCACTGTATCTGATGGAGTCTTTGCTCCACCTGAAACCCATAGACTCATGTCGTGTCAGGTCTTTCCCTGAGCCCTGCCACAGACCTGGCTCCCCAACCCTTGCTCACTCATCAGCTTGTTCCATAAACTCCAGTGGCATCTCACCCAGGCCACTGAGTGGGCAACGCACCAAGCCTCCCCCTTCTTGACTTTGCACTTACTGTTTTCATCCATAGTAATAAACTGTTTCTTTTTCCAGAATTTGGGCACATCCTAGACAAGCACTCTACCACTAAGCTACAATCTCAGACACCAGTGGTAAACTTCTTTTGAAAACCAAGTTGCATATGGCTTTTTTTCTTTAAAACTATGTTGTTGTATTGAAGGCAAAGGATAAATATTTGTAGACTAAATTTTTTTAAAATACTCCATAAAATGTTACTTTAACAATATTGTTCAGGTCTTATTCAGAAGGTGAAATGAATATAACATTTTACAGAATTTAACACAAAATCTTGGCTTTTGTAGTTTTAAGAAAGTTTACTCTCATAAAGTCAAATAGAAAACTTTTGCTTTCAGCTTCTATTGTATAGGCCTTTTGCTCTGGACTGTGGGTGCCTAGTTTATTTATGAAACATAACATAAAGATTTGCCTTTCAAGGATTGAACTGTTACTGAGGAAATATATTTGTTAAACTAGTATGTTGATCCCTAGACCTTAATCACTCTCAAGAACGGTTGCAATGCAAACCACCACATATTCACTTGATGCTCTGAGCGACCATGTAAAGTCATATTTTCATGCCCCAAAACAAAGCACAGGGGCACAGTCAATAAACCTAGTCTGCAGATATTGGAATCAGATGTGCTGACATAAAAATGAAAGAGAAAAATAATTAGGCAAATTGAAAGAAATCTAAGCAAAATATGAGCTTCTGTTAATAATAATTTACAGACATGCCTCATTAGCTGTCACAAATGTTCCATGTGAGGTGTTAACAACAGGAGAAATGGAATGTGGGGTGTATGGGAAATTTCTGAGCCATCCTTGTGGCTTTTCTGTGACAATAAAACTTTTTAAATGAAAGATTTGTTTAAATTTAAGAAGGAAATGCAATAAAACTAGTAATTTGAGCAACATAATTTATACAACAAGCTCGTAAAGGTGTGATACATAAGCATATAAATTCATAAAGAATAACATAGAAGTATATTTTATAATATTTAAATGTTTACAATTAATGACTGTTTCTCTGGTATCTAAATATATTACACATTTACTATGTGCTGTAGTGTGTTTCTTTTATGTCATATTTATTTTAGTCAATGAAAATATAATAACAAAATTAAAAAGCTATATTCAAAAATGTACAAAGTGCAAAAAAAAGAACTTTTCCAGGAAACAAGAATATTGCAAATAAAATGTCAAAGTTTGCTATGTAAATTATCTAGATTTTGGAAGATTATATGAAAACTGTCTCTTTTGTGCCCACAAACTTCTCATGTCCTATTCACGAATATTCATGCTGCTTTCATACCCATTGAGTTTTAATCAAAAATCCAGGGTGTGTCTTATATCCATATACTTATGATGTGTTCACCTGACCTAATGACTTATTGTGACAGATGTGGTGGAGAGGCAGGCTGAAATCAAGACCCATCAGTCACCATGGCCCGAGGCAGGAATTCTCAAACAGGGATCCAATAGAACAGCCCCTTCCAAAAACAGGTGTTCTTTCCAAAGTCTTCAGTTATATCCGAGGCATTGCAATAAAAACCAAATGTGAGCAACAACAATCCTTTGTAGTCCTCTCTTTGGAATTGGAGGTTCATGAATTATTCATAGTATGCAGATTTTTCACCTGTGACAGGTGTAGTGTGGGCAATTTTCCTAATTTGTTAGGAGAAACACTCACAATACCTGTAACAGATGTAAATGAGGTATTCTTGTCTGTTTATTTAACTATTCCACCCAACCATGCCATGAAAGAATGCTGCTTGAGGAAATCAACAATGAGTGGGAATTCTACGGAATTCTCTTGATGATGGTTTATCAGTGAAAAGATGGACAAAGTGATGCTTATTCAATATTTTTATTTTTTTAAATTTTATTTTAAAGGGGGTAAAATTAAACACAACAAAACAGAACAGAATGAGACATAAGAAAGCATAAATTTCAAAGCTAGACAAACAGAGATCTTCACTATCTGTCATATTGTCTCTTGTTTTCTTCCAAATGGTTGTCCATATCTTTGCATACGGGGAGCTCATACTAAATAACATAGCCAATCTTTTCACAAGATGTGTAGTTAACTGGCTCCCACTTGCTAAGGCGTGGGAGAATGGGACAGGGACAGGGGGACCTGAGATGTTTGATTCTCAGTCTGTGCGCTGGCAGGCTCACAGCCACCCCCCAGAGAGGGGAGGAGTTCCTTGTTCTCCCAGCACCCTGAGTCAACCTCATGGTGCAGGTCCCCACTCACCAGGGTGTCTCTCCTGTGGGCCGCCAAAGTCTGCCACACTCTCAGCCGCCCCCCAGAGAGGGGACGATCTCCTTGTTCTCCCGGCACCCCGAGCCAACCACATGGTGCAGGTCCTGAGGCTCCAGGGTCTCTTGCCTTCAGGCTGCCAAAAGTCTGCCACACTCACCTGCTATTTCTTTCTGATGAATTGACCATTACATTTCCAAAGTTCTGAAATGGCCAACAGAAAGAATTCTCTTTAGGCTCCTGTTCAATATTTCATGTGTGAATTTTTTTCTGCTGTACCACACCACTTGAATTGTGCCACAGCCCACCTAAAAAAGCAGATGGTGAGCTCTACAGAGCATTTCTGTGAGAGAACAGACAGACATCAAAAAGGGAGGGAATATTAACACTATAGAGAAAATTCTCTCAATGCAGGATGGTGTAACTTGATGTGCTCTGGATTTCAGACATCTGGGTCCCCTGATGCTGCATGGTGAGTGTCCTTATTTTTACTATATCCCTTTCATCTGGCCAAGTTTGAGAAAACTATGTTTAGGAAAACTATACATTGTTTTTGTACCACATGTGAATGGTGGTCACTAAAGATTAAGAAAATATTTTTGCAATGAAACAACTCTGGACTGGGACACTAGAGATCCTAGTTTTTACAATGTCAGAATTTATCAGCAACATGCATCCATAGGGAAGTGCCTTAACCTTTCTGCGTCCTACTTGCCTTATCTAAATGTCAAGCAGCAGAACTTACTGAATCTAAGTTTCATTGCAGTATTGCATTTCCCTGAGTCTTCCCTTTGCCTCGGGTGAAAATGTTGATTTCTCTGACTGCAAAACAGTTGGAAATATACTGTGTTTTACATGCTGCCTTGAAAATGACCATACTTTGCAATCCATGAGGGGTCATTGTACTTCTTTGTTTTGTTTTGCATGAAAGAAAATTATTTTTTAAAGAAAATCTTTCAGCTTAACATACTGAACTATGCAGAATTTTAACACTTCTATTAACTCATATTTATTGTACAAAATAATGAGCTTCAACTTGGCACTTCATTTCCAGGCTGGATCATCAGTATGTTATATCATACACAGATATAACATATTTTGATCATTTCCACGTCCTTCATTTCCCCCTTTTTCCATTTCCTTCTTCCCCTGTTACTTTCTTTTCTCTAATATTCTCTCTTCTGCTTTCATGCCTCCCCTCCTCAATTCTACATATAAAACACCAGATATTTGTCTTTTGAGACTGGTTTATTTCTGTTCACATGACAGTCTGTAGTTATACTCATTCTCTATTGTGAAATGCATTTGTTTAAGGAGCGATTATGTAGTTTTTCATAAAATTTATACTATTTTATTCAAAAAATTTCACCCCCTTTCAGATACCCTAGAAATCCACATAGGAAAACAGTAAATATCATTTTGCAGTTGAAGAAACAAAGGTTCAGAGTAATGAGGTGACATGTCCAGTATCATAAAAGAGCCAGTCTTAATAGTTGACACCTATGAATCCACTCCTCCAAACAGTATTTCCTTCCTTAATCTCAAAAGAAATATATGCCAGGGATAAACTCTGGTATTGACATGGACAAGTTGCAGAACCCACTGATTGAGGTGATAAGGAAAACAGAAAGTTGTGGTTGTATATTGTGGAAAATAGTAAATCATATGGATTTTCTTGAATAGTGATCATGCCAGAGGTGATATTTAATGGAGTGAACAGCAGATACGTTGTTTGAGATAAACCGCGGTTTTCCTAAATTTTCTTGTGACAATGTATTCAAGGGACCAGAAATACTTCACATATAAATGGATGAGACAAAGAGCTACCCCATAAAGTCTACTAGACTTACCTTGAGTGGATTTTAGTAATGGTCAATTTATCTGTAAATGATTATTTAAAAGTTCACATTATATGAGCCTTAATTCCCCAAACCAAAACACATCAAATGTCCAATGAGACATTGCAGCCATTTATATGAGTCAATTTCATACAATATTGACTCCAATTTAGAAGATTATTTATAATGTTGACATTCTCATTTCCAGGCTGGATCATGTTAGGTAGATTCCCTCCCTGCTGCTCTAGCCCCATGTTAATAATCTTGAGATGTTGTATAAATTTTACTTCACTCTTCTTTTCACATTGAAGTCATGGACATGTTGCTCTGGAACCAGAAGGATATGTACCAGACTCTCTTACCTCCTCATTAATTTGCTTATGTCTTTTCACCATCTTTATGATAAAGTTTGAAAAATGCTCTAACAGATTGTGTACATTTCCATCATAGATCTTGTCCCTATGGCCTCTACTTCTAAATTCCCAGGATTATTTCTGTTAAACTTCTCATTCACTTCTGGTCTCTCCCTGACTTCCCTTACTGATATTCTTCTATTATATCAAACTCCACTGTTCTTTGATTTTTGTTGCCAGGGAGATCATAATATGAATATTCAGGTGATTAGGACCCTGCTAGCACATTCCACCTCAACTACTATTTTTTCTCTTTAAAATTAATTTTATTTGTTTAATTCTTTATTAAGACCATAAAGTCCAAGAGCTTGAAGGTAATTGTTTTTCTTCACTGTGGTAATCTCTGCATACAGTTTAAAATCTAGCATTTAGATATTTCTTCAAATATTTGCTAAATTGTATTAAAATGTGAATATACTCCTTAGCTCATTAGTCATGCTTTGTTATTATCAGTAGTAGGAATTTTAGCTTTATACTTATTTCAACACCAGATTTTGAAAGATACTTCCTTAAAGTTTATCACATTTTCACCCAAGTTCTGTCTTTCTGAAAGACCATAACCTTCACTCTGGGGATTAATTTATCACTTTCCGATGCTCAAGGACATTGGCATGCACTTTCACCACTCCGGTCTAACTTGTTTTTACACCTCCTACTTAACACTTTTCATCAGGAAATTTTAACCTGAGTGAATTTCTAGTGAAGCTTTTTATTGTGGCTGTTTTTCAAGGCTTCTTTGCATGTGTTATGCAAAATATGCCTGAAGTTTTGAAATATTTTCCATAAAAGGCAAAAATTTAAAACCAACTGAAGCAGAATGGAGAAAACACCAAATTGCAATTTTATACTTCTATAAAGTGTCTATTTAATTTTTTTTTACAAATTATATTAACAATGAGTGAAGCCAAATCTGCTCACTAGCCTTTCCCTATATGAATTGAGGTGTTTCAACTAAGTGCCACTATGAAAATTGGTGACAAATAATTCTTGACAAGCAATGGTCATCCAATCACCACCCTCCTTCACTGTGACAACCTCAAAAGCAAAAGCTCTTTACCTGTGTCAAGAAAATACTCATGTATTTGATCCCACTTTTTTATTTACCCATATACTTATACCTGTTTGGAGATGATTTGCCTTTTATTGAAGATGAAAGGCAATTATCAAAGAATTCCACATTCCATTTTCTTATTCTTCTGTAAAGAAGTGTAGGAGAAGAACAATCACTGCCACTACTTAGTTGGGGGAGGAGAGAAAACCTAAAGATAGATAGAAAGGACATACTTTAAAATTCATACTTTTAAGAAGATTGCAGCTTCAGGACACAGCCAAAGTTACTCAAAGATATCCCTATCTTCACTCATTACATTTATTTGTGCTTCTTTTCTTCCAGGTTCATCATATTCAAAATCCCTTAAAGATATTTTTATTTCATCATTTATTTTAGTTAATAAGGTAAGAGGAAGAAATATGACCTACAGAAATATAACAGACCTTTTCAGGGTCTGTACTTTATTTGTTTGAGTATATACTTTTAAAATTTAAGCTCAAGAAATCCATTTCTCTTACTGAACCATCCTGAAAATGTCTTTTTCTATGATGAAAGACAGTGAAGCTACCACAGTCTTCATGCACAGATTGGGCCAAAGTTTCCCCTC
The DNA here is from genome assembly GCA_004027295.1 of Dolichotis patagonum. Taxonomy (NCBI): domain Eukaryota; kingdom Metazoa; phylum Chordata; class Mammalia; order Rodentia; family Caviidae; genus Dolichotis; species Dolichotis patagonum. The sequence goes on along the minus strand of PVJX010007098.1, from coordinate 14,119 downwards.
TTCCCTTGGAGAATGCCCTTAGGCTGGTACACTGACAGGATAATCCCTGTGACAAAGATTAATAGAAAAGCAAATATGGTTTTTTTAAATGTATATTTCACATGTGCAAGAAGACATCAAGTGAATGACTGGTCCTGAAATAAATGTTTGATTTCTAGTTTTGTAGTATCTTCAACAAACCACAGTATATTTTTAGAGCAAAGACAACACAAAGGTACTAGATCATGTAGAAAGAAAAATGACCATAAGACTCATTAGTAAAGCCTGTTCTTAAAGATTTCTTTGATGCATCTCCAAACCTATTTCACCCTGAAGTTGCCTTATCACTCTTCATTTTATATTGTAGAGGGAGGAGGCAGAAGAATGTTTCAATCCTCGCAAGCTTTGCCTAATACAGAAATTTTATTCACCTAATTCACTGACAAATTTCTGTTATCTGTAACAGTGAAAGGCACATGAAAAACTCCCAGAAAAATATTTTCAGAAAGAAAGAGGGAAAATTGGAATGGAAGAGCACTTAACTAGGTCATTCCGCCTGGGAATGACCTAAACCAGTATAATTTTTAGACAACTAGTAGGTGCCTGAAAAGAGAGGAAAGGTAGTTTTTATCTAACAAGTAAAGTGGGCTGTTCAGCTTTTTATTGCTGTGAAAGAAAAAAAACTTGAGAAAATAAATTTAAAGGAGGTAATGTTTATTTTGGCTCACAGTTTCAAGGTTTCCGTCCATTGTCTCTTAGCTCCCTGGTTTCTGGGCCCACAATGAGGTACAACATCATAACAGGGAACTAATGCAGGAGAAAAGGGCTCACTTCAGGACAGACTGGAAGGAGGGAGGGAGGAGAGAGAGAGAGAGAGAGACAGAGAGAGAGAGAGAGAGAGAAAGAGAGAGAGAGAGAGAGAGAGAATGTAAACAAAGATAAAGTTCAAATTATTTTCTTCCTCTATTAAGACTCCACTTCTGATCGTTACCATATTTTCCAATAAGGCCAGCAAGTTGGTACCCAGTCTTCAGCACAGTTCTCTTTGAAGGACAGTTAAGATTAATAGCATGACACAAAGATGGCTAAAAGTGGTTTTTTTTTAAATAGATTCTTTGTGCGATTCTTAACATCAGAAAAGAAAACTGAAGTTCAGAGAGATATTCCTTAGGAATAGAATATGGATATTTGAGAGAAGTGACTCAGTAATGCCTTTTCAATTTAGGCATGTTTTACTGTGCACACAAAACTCACTGATAGACTGGACCCCAATAACTAACGTGTGTCCTTGTAAGATAGAGAATAGAATGAGTATCTAGAACTAAAGAAAGAGAATCTGTTACCTAAGACATCAACTTCTCTTAACCTTTAACAAAAAGGTTCACCATAGTGTCTACACAAGGGATTTTGAAGAACGTAGTAACATAGAAAGAAATTCAGGGGTGAAGAGTTGAGGCTGAACTGAGTTAAAAGACATTGGTCTTAGGAATTCTGTCAGAAGCATCCTTTCTGTGAAGCAATTCATGCTTGTAAGCTACTCATTCCTGATCATGAATAGATGCACTTCCTCAAGAACTCTGCAACATCAAACATTGGATTGTACAAGAACAGTATCTAAAATGCACAATTCAGCTTAACAACAGCTGAGGCTCCGGAAAGCAGAAAAGCTACAGGAATCCCACACTGAGTTTTTTTTTTTTTTCTGTGCTCCATGCATATGAATCACCGAGAACAAACCAAATGCTCCCTTTCTTCCTCCTTGCATTCATGATTTTGCTCTTCTGGTATTTCTCATGGAAGACAGTAATCAGCTCTTCTAGCCTTCTCAGTATAGGGCAGCCTGTGATTATTTATGAAGTTTCTTGTCTGAAAGCTAATGTCTCTCGCTCTTGCGGAGGCGTTTCATCACCTTAAAAGTTAGACCATTCCAAAATAGCACAAAAAAATAACACCACAGAAGCTTATTTCTTGTGCTAACATTGTCTGCTGAAGGTGTAACCAATTTGAAGTCAAATTTCCTAAATGTGCTGGCTCTGTGAGTGAAAGTGATTCTGTTACCTGGCTCTTCCATCTCAATCAGAACTCTTTTTGCAACACTTAGAGGCAAAAAAGGAGGAAGTACTGGGTAAAGACTATAGAAATTGTAGTCTGAGGGATACATTTCACTGCCAGGAACTAATCACGTGGAACACCTTGGTTTAAAAAAAAAGATGAGAAATGCAGTCTTCCATATATCTAAAACTATTGAAAATACCAAGAATCCCTTCCTCAGGCTGCCAGTAGAGCTTTTAGTAATTTTCTGAATCTTTCTTTCAGCAGTGCTTTGTCTTGTTTCATTGCCTCAATATATTCAGGTTTTTGCCCTGAACTCCAGTTCTGTGTAACCACAATTTAGCATGGGGACCTCAATAGCACCTCAAAGTCTTACAGTCTTACAGTCATATCTGTGTTCTTTCACCCAAATATCTCCAATTGTTCTTATTTCAGTAAGCTTGACTACAATTTGGCACATTACCAATGTCAGAAATCTAATTGCCATAATTTGTCAGAACTTTGTGCTTTGCTGACATGCCCAGGATTCCTGTTGGGCAGTGAATGTTCTTTGAACTCAATTTTTATAAGTATAAAACTCAGTGACTTTGATTGTGGTTCATCCAATCTACTCAAACATATCTCCATAGGTCTTTTATTCTTTTCATCAATACTCCCTCTTCTCCAACACCGATAGAGTGCAGTCATCAGTCTTACCACAGCAAAGGCAAACTTACAAAACTGTCCGTGAGTTATTATTTCTTTAAAAAAATAGAAATTCAGGTTAGAGTTATAGCTTGGTGGCACAAGTGCTTGGCTGGCAATAGTGAGGTCATGTGTTCAAACCCTGGTACCACACAAAAAGAGAGAGAGAGAGAGAGAGAGAATATTGAGTATGATCAGAACTCTCTAACTTATCCCTCCCCCACTGTTGTGTACAAAAACACACGTACTCACAGACTGGAAGCTTTGGTCTTCTGTTTACAGTTTCTGTCTTGGATCTTCTGGTTTCGGATGCAGCACACGTCTTACCCTTTGAACATAGTCACGCAGTAAATAATTCCTAGATGTGCATTACATGCAGTCAAGACAGAACCTCATTTGCAGACATGTTTCTTGTACCTAATACTCTTCTGTAATTTTGTATTTCTAATTCATTATACTTATGGAAATTGTATTTAAGTGATCACTTGAAGAAAAGAAACTACACCATCCCATGAAGAAGGCTGTACTATGCTGATCAGTGAGAGCCTCAACCAGAAGAGAAACTAAGCCGTCTCACAAGCAGGCTACACCATGTGGATCAGAAAGAGCCTCAGGCAGAAGAGAAACCATTCCTTCCCATGAGACAGGCTCCACCATGCTGCTTGGTAAGAGTCTCAAATAGAAGAGAACTCTGTCCTGTGGATCAGAAAGAGCCTCAGCCAAAAGATGAATAGTGTGTGTCACTATTACACACCATGCTGATGGGTAAGAGGCTCAGCCAGAAGAGAAACCATGGCTTCCTGTGAGCAAAGCAGTGTGCAGGCTGAAAAACCAAAAGAACATTCCCAGCATCCTGCTGATTCAGAGGACTCAGGGTCAGATGGTAGCAACTGAGACGAAGGGAACAGCCTTATGCTCGTATTGTTTGGTTGACTCTGCAGGCTTGGGCCTGGTGGTCTGGGCATCTACCTGGAGGATGGCAGTGTGCACTGTGTCAACTGTGGGGTATTTCCTCCTGTCTTGTTTTTGAAATTCAGTGTTTTTCTCCATTTTACTGTTTTGTTTTATCCCTGAAACTGGTAACCTGAGCAACTCTTTGGAAGGTAACAATATGCAGTATTGTTCTCACTATTTTGTTTTGTTTGTTCCACTTTATTGTGTTGTTTTATTAAAAGTTTCAATTGGTTTATTCTATTGTTTTGTGTCATTTTGCTATGTTTTTTGCTATGGACAACTATTGTGAAGATAGCAAGATATATTATGGTAGCCATTGTTGGTTTCTTATTATCCTGTTTTAAAGTTCTGCGCTGTTTTCGGTGCTTTGTTTTGATTGGCTTTATTTTTTCACTGGATTTTTTTCACTTTAAAATAAAATTACAAAATAAATATTCACTTGAATAATTAAATATTAATAACTATTATTTGCTATTCTTTTACTAACTTATGAAAAAAGAGTCTGCAGTACTTGTTTACCACTATTTTCTCTAATGTGTTATATAACAGATACTTAGTATAAAGGCTTATACTAAAGTATTTTTTCTAAAAATTATATATTTCTCTATATGCATATATGTGTGTGTATATATATATATATATATATATGCAAGTCCACTAAAAATGGATACATATGTCTTAGTTAATTTTCTCGTTGCTGAAACAAAATATCTGACATCTAAAGTTTAAAGAAGAATGGTTTGTTCAGTTCACAGTTTGTAGAGGTTTCAGTCCATAATCAGCTGGCTCCAAGACAGTGTTGGTGGCAGGCAGAAATAACAATGGAAAAATAGTTCATGGCATCAAGAAGGTAAAAAATCATACAAGAGATGAACACAGTTCTTTCTATCCCTTATATCTCATACAGGCTACATAGGGTGGGTAGCAGTAACGTCTCTAAAGCTAGTACCCTTGATCCTAACGTTTCACCAAGAATCAATCCCAGTATCACATATTCAAGATCTAACCACCCCTGAAAACTCCCACATACACATGAAGCTTTTTGGAGACATCTAGACAAAAGGCAAACCTTCTCAACCTGCCCCAAAAGACTCATACACACTCCTTTATGCAAAAGGCATTCAGTCTGTCTATAAGAGTTGCCAAAGTACTATCAGTTTTAGCATTGCTGGAAATTCCAAGTCCAATTCTTCTCTGAGATTTAAGGTAAATTAGTAGCCACGTGACCTTATACAAATGAAAAGAAAGTTAAACACATACATCACTCAATTGCACAAGATAAACATTTCTATTCCACAAGCTAAAATTGGAAAATACAAAGGCATGGAACCAGAACAAGTCCAAAATTCAGCAGGCAAATATTAAATCCCACATTCCACATTGACCATCCCTGGAAATCTGTGGCAAGATGTGAACTAAAAAGAGTGTTAGTGGCCCTGTCTCTATGGAATTGTGGTGGCTATAGTTCCTATGACTTCTCTCATGGGTCTGCTTTTTTTTTTTTTCTTGTAGTTTTCCTCAGACAATACATGATGCTGGGTTCTCCAAACTTCCGGGATCTCCACCATACCTTTGGCTTTACACTCACAGATTCACATATTGTCCTTCACAAGGGCACACTACCTAGAGTCTCAGGCCTTTTTCTGCAATGTGCATGGAAGCCTTTCTGACCCAGCTACTCTTGCATCCAGCATACACATAAACCCAGCACCATGTAATCGACACCAAGATCTGCCACTGGACGGAGCAGTAGCCAGACTTTCTTCTCTTTTGGTATAGGAGTACAGGGCTCATGCAGCAAGTCCCAAGGAAAAACTTCCCTGGGCCACCACCATTCTGAAGTATGGAGCTCTCTTTTCCAAGCAGTCTTTCACATTTAAAGTTTTCAAGTTTCAAAGGCTGGAGTCCTGCTGTATTTTGTAATGTCCTCAGGTCAACTTTTACATTTTTCTTTTGCTTCTCAGCCAACAAAATCTCCTCTGCTCTATCTTTGCAGTCCACAGCTTTCTTGGGGCTGTATGTGTGGCCAAACTCAAATTTTGAGTCATTTCATTGTGATCCTTGCTCTTGATTCTCAATATAGATCTAGATAAAAAATATTTTTTTAAAAATGCAGCCATGCTGTGGCTTCAGCATTAAATTGCCTTGATAGTTTTCTGCAAGATTAATTATTCCTCCATCCTTAATATAATTCTCAGGCAAAGTCTCTGGACATGAATAAAATGCAGATAAGCATTAAGTCCCCTCTGCCAAGATATAATACACATCATTTATTATCTAACCTCCAATGTGGTCCTGCTTCCCAGAAGAAAACTCCAAGGCCTGGTGTCTACCAGGAGTATTTCTATCAGCCATATAGTCTTCTGAGCTCTGACCAGAATCGCTCACTGAGTACATCCTAACATGTTCCTTCTGTACTTTTAAACTGGCACCCCTAAACCTTTCCCAACTCTTCCCTTTCCCACAAGCCAGTTCCAATGGCTTTTAAATATTTTCTCATGTGCAGTCACAGCAATGGTCCCGCTCTTGATACCAAATTCAGTCTTAGTTACTTTTTTTATTGCTGAAACAAAACATCTGAAACCCAAAGTTAAGACAGGAAAGGTTTATATATGTCACAGTTTGTAGAGACTTCAGCCCATAGTAAGCTGACTCCAAGACAGGGTGACATGGCACACAGCCATTACAAAGGGGAAACTTTTTGTGGTATGCAGAGGGTAGCAAAGCAAGCAAGGGAAAACCAAAGCCCTTTCTGTCTTTTATCTTTTCCAGGCTATGTGGAGAGGATACCATTCACTTAATCCCAGTGCCATTGACCCTAGCATTGCACCCTGAATCAATATCAGTGTCACTCACTCTAGATCAAACCACCTCTGAAAAAGGCCCATCTATAAATGCATTAGGTTTTGGGGGAATATCTAGGAACAAGCCATAACATTTAGTAATTTGAAGAGTAATGAGATAAATAAGTGGGGTAGTTCAGGGAATAAGTTCTGAAATTTTTAAAAAAATATGAGTAACTCTTTGCTGGTAATTCTTCAGTAGTTAATAACAGCCACTAAAATGGTTGGTCATGTTCATTTCCTAAAAGCCACCAAATGTTCCTGTTAGAAGTTTAGAGGCTTTAGAAGACACTATTTGAGTTCCCTGATTTGAAGGGATTTTAAAATGTGATTTTTGTTTCATTTTTGTAGATAGAAATATTAAGTAATTTATTAGCATTTTATGTAATTTGTAACTCCCTAAAAAGGAAATAAGGTTTAAGTATAAAAATTTCAAAAAAGAATGACATTATCTCTGGCCTACTTCTATATCTGCTGGGAAATGATCAAAGGCACATGAAGAGTTACTTGTTGAGATTTTAAAGTCTGCCATTTTTATACCTCCCCAGTGGTTCCACTGCAATCCAACTATGAACATTTCAAATTCTCTTTTGGCCTGAAACTGAACTTAAATCTACCCTGTTGGTCTCAAGGGAAAATAAATTCTATTGCTTAAGGATTCATAATATGATAATTAGAAATGGAAGTAAAAGCTGTATCTCAATGATACACTCTGTCACTTGCCTGGCAAAATGATCTCAATAATAGCAAATGGGTTTTGATTTACCACTTTTGTTACTTCCTGTTCAATATTTTAAAAGTGTTTGTGAGACAGATGATGAAGGTAAGACAGACAATCTAGGGAAGTGAGAATGATCTGTTAATGATAAAATCCCAGGATATATACGTAGCAGTTCCCAAAGTTGTGCATATGGAGTCAATCAGAGAGTGTGTACAGTTTAGTTCTAAAACTAAAACTACAGCAAGATTTTTGATAGGACTTTCTGTCTTCCTTGAGGACTTAAAACCCCAGATTCCTTTTCACCTCGATGATCACAAATCTAGTACTTTATTTCTTATTTCATTTCCTCGCAACTTCAACTTTTAGGTAGAGACTGGCATTATTGGCATTATTGGCATTAACCTTAGTGCAAGAAAATATCTTAAATGCTTGGGGAAAAATAACTTTTCATTACCCCACTGCTGGTATGAGCAAGTGACTTTTGTTCATTCTCAGTGGACAAAATTAACACACATGAAACTCACGCCAAATCACGTGCTTAATTGTACTGGATGGTGATATTTCTGAGCCATTCATTCTTTCCTGATAAAAGAACGTCTTTTTCTTTCCTTTCCATTGGCATATGGGCAGCCAATAGCATCCTAAGACTTCATTACACTGTTAGTCATGTGACATGTGTAATAAAGAAAGCTTGAAGGGTTTAGAAAAGTTTTTCTATTGAGAGATTTCTCCCTTTACAAAGCTGGATTCATGCAAGGAGAAAACTTACAAATCTTCCTTATTGTCTATTGTGTTGTCTTGCAAGACGATATCAGGCCTAGAATAAAAGAAGCCATTTTAATCAAATACATGTGACATGTAGATACAAATCTAATACCTTGGCATAATGAAGAATAATGGGGGAGAGAGCCACTGTCTCTGATTTTTTATCAATCTGTTTAATTCACATGAACACCATGTACCAACAGAAACTCTGACTTCACACAGTTAATGTATTGACTGCTTAAGACCTTACTTGAATATTCTTTTGCTTGCAGCCCCAAACATTCCTAATTGAAAATGAATTTCACACTCAAAATGAGTGAGACATTGCAAGTAACAGACACAATGATAAAATCTGGCAATAAAAAATATATATCAGGAATGAGTAATCTAATAATTCTAGATGTGATAGACAATTCCTTGTTTAACAGTCATATTCTCTATTCCATTCCTTAAAAGTGTTTGCTAAATGAATTTGTTGTTAAATGGGGAGTTGTATATAGTACACACATTAAAATATTAAAAAAAAAGAAATGGTCAAAGGAATCTGCAATTTTATGACTTTGCTTTTTTTTTGCATAACTCTTACATACAACATTGTAATGTTCAACAGAATATAAAATTACAGTCCTGTACAATAAAATAGAATTAGCAAAAAATTCAATGCCATATAAACAGTGTATGGTACAAAAAGATATTGCAATGCTATAAATCAGATTTATACAACTGTAAAAAAAAGACAGGATGTAAGTCTGAACGACAGATGCAAAGTCCAAACAGTCTTTGAACAAGTAGGTCATTAAACAAGGAAGTTTGTCCTCACATCCTCATTATTCCTTTGCACACTACTGTACTGTGATTGCTAACTATGATTTAAAACTTGATTAGATTAATAAATCTTAATTATAACACACTTCTGGGTGTTTCAGGGAGTCTGCGTGTTTCAGGGAGTCATGAGTTGTTACCTTTGGGACTATGTTTCATTCCCAGTCCTATCTACTCTGATTCTCTGGCCAATCCACTCTACTTTCTCACTGCCATGAACTTCGCAAATTTGCTCTATCATGTTCTTCCACCATGGTGTTTCTGCCTTGCAGCATGCCAGTCACAGACTAAAACCTGTGAAACCCCAATTCAATTAAACATATTCTCCTTTAAGTTGTGTGTGCTGTGCATTTTGTTCAAGAAATAGGAAAAGTGACTAATATAACTTCATACTGTCACGGTGAGCATTTGCATACTTTACGTGCCAGATCAGGCCCTGAAACAAATGAGCCATCAGAACAGACTGACCTTTAAAAGCAGAACCTTATTGGATGGACACAGAACTCCTGCGCAGTATGTAGATTCAGTGTCAAGGAACAGCTAGCAGCCTTTAGACTGGTGAGAACATTACTGCTTAACAATGAGCAAGAAATAGAGGAGCAAGAAAACTCATTGGCCAATACTTTGTGAGTTTGAATGAGAATCTTGAGATTAGCATAAAAATCACAGATGTAGCCAAAATCTTGATTTCAGCTTGTGAGACCCTAGAGAGAACTCAGGCACACCTCTTGGGGCTCCTGATCCACAGAAACTGAAAAAAGTCAGTGTATGTTGTTTGAGGGTACTAAGTCTTGCTTGGTTTTGTTATGCAACAGGAAATCAATATGCTAGACTAGAACGTAGATGAGCATTGTTATGCAGTTGTGAAGAATTTAATTAAAACATCTTCTGTTATACTTTGAGGCCAAAACTGTACCCCAGCTAAGGATATGATGTTAGGAAGAAGATAAGTAAGTTCTTTTTTTTTTTTTTTTTTTTTGGTACTGGGGATTGAACTCACGACCTCACACTTGCCAGGCAGGCACTGAAGCCACTGAGCTAAATTCCCAGCAAGTAAGTTCATATTGATGCTATTTGGGACTTTTCTTGTTATAAACAATGTTACATAACGAGCTGCTGGCCAAGCACATGGTGGCATACTTCAATATTCGGGAAAGAAAGAAATAAAGCTTCCTTAGTCTTATTTGTTTTAGAAGGAGTTTAGAGGGTTTGACTAGGAACCTACAACCTTAGTTTCCTAAGAGTCTATTAACCAGGAGCAATTTTATGTGAACAATCAATCTCTATAACTAAAACTAAGACAAATAAGACAAAGAGTACAACCCAAGAAGAGAACATGGCAGGAGAGGAATTTGGCAAGACCAAGGTCTATGAATTTGTCATAACTTTGCATTCGGTACCTTCCAGTGCGGTGGTTGATACCTGTTGGCAAGGTGGAATTAGTATTGGTGATCCTGTATTTGCCAAATGTGATTCAAAAAGTAATACATCAGAGACCATAGACAATGAGTTGGGGTACACACAGGGACATTTACAACAGCTGTACAAAACACCTGTCTGATATCATTTGGAGAAAGGTAGATCCACAAGAATCTCCAGGATCTATACAAGGAAATGCGATATGAAGTATGCTCAGTCTCCTTGCCACACCCTGGGGAGAGGAGCCTTCAATGCATCAAAGGTTTTGCTGGAATTTTCACAGATAATTTCATGTGCACCTCAATTTGATTTTAAAATGTGTCATCATATATTTCACCAATTGGTTTCTCAGAATTCTAAATGGTAGAAATATTTACAATTTAAGCAAGTTCATCTTCTTCTCCAACATCAACCCTTACCATTTAGGTGTAATAAGTTCACATGTCTATGTTAAGTAACTCTTAATAAGTGATAAATAAGTAAATAATGAACTTCTATTTTGACAGAGAGTTCAAATGTATCTGATAAAGAAGTGATGAAAAAGAGCTATAATTCTAAATATCTGACTACCACAAAGTTTTCCAGTGTCCTGTATAAAACTGTTTTTTGCTCTGTGTTAATATGTAGGGAAATACACTCAAATGCTTAATTTTGAGTACCAGGTGTTATTCGCTAGTTTCATGACTGGGGAAATTATCACACAAGAGCCTGTTAAATACCTGGCAAAAGGCATCATGAATAAAATGAACAGAATCTCACACAACATTCTTTCCTGGGATTCCATCACCAAATCTCTTAGGGACATTTTAAGTTTCTTCCATATTTAGAAGTTTATCATCTCATAATTCAAAAGACTAATTTTGAGGAGATATGCATGCAAGGAAATGATGGGTATAATGCTTGATTGATAGTGTCCATTGGAGTAAGAGAAGGTCTACTAAATAGGCTCTGTAATTCCACACACTAGGGTGTGGAAGACTTACCTCAGGCCAGCTTCTGATCTGGGAATACAAAAGGGAAATGAGGAAGTGCAGATCTGCCTCCTTTGCTGCAGAGGTGCTCCACTCTGAACAGGTGAACGGCCTCTTCTAGTTTCCAGCACATAGTCTTCAGCCTTCCACTGCAGATTCATTGACCTCCTGATACGGGTTCACATGGGACACTGCAGTGTGCTCCAGACCTTGGAGTGAATCCTTTGTTCTCCAGTGGTCTGAGAGACACTCTGTAGTCTTCTTCATCTGACTCCATGTGTGGCCATTATAAATTCTTGTAAATTCTTATGTATTTGTATATTTTCTGCTTCTCTAGTAAACACTGACTGATGCAATGGGTTTACAAGCAAAGAAAACTGTTAAATTTTAAGAATGATTCATGTTTAAGACTCATTTGATGCCTGTAGTGCAGCATTGTTCTACAAACCTGACTTCACATTGTCTATACTACCATGGCCCAGAAGAATTCCACACATTTCCTTCAGTTTCATTGCTTACAAGGTTTTGGGATTAGTTTCAAAACCATATTTAAATTTGACTTCCCCAAATACTTCTGAAAGCTAAAGAATTATTGTTGGGTAAATAATCAAGAATATGTTCTAAATGTTGTTTTAATAAATTGATCACTATGGTTTTTAAAGGTATTTTAAATCATGTTCTCATTCATGATTCTCTGTCTGTTGCTGTCTCTGTCTCTCTGTCTCTCTGTCTCTCTCTCTCTCTATATATATATACATAAGTTGATTGTTTTTTATTAAAGTAATAATTTATGTCAAATTTGAATATTTTAACACAGAAAAGTATATTCCATATCCACTCTGTGGTATGTTGCACTTGTGACAAAGAATCTATCCTTCATTTCAGTGGTGTAATCATCTTAGAGTTAAACATTTCAGCAGCACAGTCCTGAGACAGAATATGAGGGTGTCTGCACATACTTTTTAGGGTTTTGGCCTGGAAGCAGAGAACACCATTTTTATATATTTTCCCCAGGGTGAGGCTCAGTTGCCTGGACCTAGTTTCCCTAAAGGGAGTTGGGAGATATTGGCTCCATAGGTTCCTGGAAGAGATATTGTCTTTTAAACTTGAAGAATTAAAATTAAAGGACACAGAAGTCTCATCCAGTGAGAAGCACAAGGCAGTGATTCTTTCTGCTTGATCCACCACATGGATCCTGACCAAGGCTGCGTTTCTACCTTACAGTGGTGGTGAGACTTGAGATGAGGCATAATTGTATAAAGAAAAGAGTAGTGGGCTTCTGACATCATGCAAAACTTAGATCCTAAACCAGTCTGCTATTTCTGAATTATTTGTCTAATGGTATGTTTTGTAATTATATTGATCCTATTTCCTTAGCTATAAAATACAACATTGTTTTTAATCAATTCTTTGTTCTCACAACTCAGAATGACTATGTACTGTGTGTCAAGCATTCTATTAAACAAACAAAGAAGATCAATCATGGACAATCTTCCTTCTTATGAAAAGTATACCGCAACAAAAACATAACAGGGAGTAAAATAATAGTTAAAAAACAGGAAAGATATTCTAGTCATGATTGTTAACAGGTATTTGTACACAACATCAATAAAAGGAATAAAGCAGCATTTTGCACAGGACACTAGTAGAAGGTTTACCATAACAGCTAGGATTGCTATCAGCACTGATGGAAAAGGGGTGAGGGAAAAAGGAATGAGGGGCTGTTTTTAATGGAATGAAGTGAAAGAATTGATAAAGGAGATAAATATGTATTTACATTGGTAGATACAGTTAAGAACATAAAAGTTATAATTTTTTTCTAACACAATTCACAGGAATGATGTTATTCTACAATCCATCTGCCAATGCAAAAGGCAAATAAAATGACCTCAAACACACACACACACACACACACACACACACACACACACAGAGAGAGAGAGAGAGAGAGAACCTCTCTGGCATGACAGCCAACAAATACTGTGTTAGCCAATGAACCCTGTGCTAGTAATTCTCTTTTGGCTCATCTTTGTTTCCCTTAAGTCAATGTAGACTATCTTATACTGGGTGCATGCTCCAGGTTAAGAAATCTGACCTTTCTAGCTATTAATTCTTTTGAATCTATCTGTACTTTGTCCCTGAAAACAGAATCACACCTCAGCTGCTCTTTCTTCACAATAAAGTAATGGTACAGTACCTAGAATACAGTCAGTGCTTGGTGCATTTGTGTGTTAATCCTCACCTCTACAGCTCTGGAAAGTGGTACAGATAGAGCCAGAACTATCATCAGCAGGCAAGGCAAGCCTGCAACAACAGAAATGAGATTGCATTTAGGGTATCTATAATAAGTTTCTGACAAGGCAGAAACATCTTTTCCTGGAGTACACATCCTTGAATGTTGCAGGACAGCATGTCTCCCTTAGGACACAGTGACATAATCACTGACCCCTGATCACCATTTAACATCTGTTGAACATTGGACTGAAGAATCCTGCTGTCCTATGTTTTAACAGCCCAAGTTCCATGAAAGGCATTCTATGTGATTGCTAAGAATTACACAAATGGTGTTAGTATGTTAATCAAGGCAGGGATAGAGCATATCTGTTATAGAAATATAAAATTTATTTTTCCCCATTACTCCATCATTCCTCAAATTCCAGTCAATAATTATGTAGTAAGAACCAGTGTGCATGTTCTATGTTAGTCAAGGTTTTTTTTTTTTTTTTTTTATTTGAAAGAGAATAAAACAAAAGGGGGCAGTACAGAGCAGATCAGAACAGGACAACATAGGCAACACAGTACTTTACATTAAGTCAACTGGACATCAACAGTATCTAACACCATATCTCTTACTCTGCTATAGTTGAGCATAGTTTCAAATACAATAATATCAAACATAACACAATAGT